>CM060969.1:103354004-103576504 GCA_030765045.1 Tenodera sinensis
CATCATCATCATCATCATCTTCATCATCGACACCTGTTTCGACTCAGAGAAAAATCATCTTTCCAGCGATGTTTAGGTGTTCCAACAACACGGTTGATATCCTGCAACTGTTGTGAAATTTAAATCTTAAATATCTGCATGGTTAGCTATTAAGGTGAATTCAAAATTCTTTATAGCTGGTAAATGCTGTTGGGGTACGCTAAACCTACAACCTGGAACGTGTTCATTCAAAATTCCCTTTTTATTGTGTCCTTAGTTTTAATCTATCGTCAGCCTCCACCACCTGTGATGCCCTATGCAGTAAGAACAGGCATTAAACACTGTTCAAATCCTTTAATTAGGAATGTAACATATATGTTTCGAGCAAGGTAATACAGTGTTTAAGTGTATCAAAATTAGATTGTTATTTATTATATCTCAGCTTTAACTTCAGCTTTAACATGGGCAAGACAGTGGCTCTTCTTTTATATACTAGTTTATATCTTGTATATTTAAACGAGCAATTCTTGTATATAAATATATTCTGCGGATCTTGGAAACGACTCTAACGATTTCAATCAAATTTTGTATTCAGACAGGATTTTGCGTACTACGTTTATATATATAGGTGTCATTCCTGAAAAAACGCGACTTTACACGTAACAGTCACAATTACTCTAAACATTATTTTGGCCATAATTTCCCTGTTAATGGGCCAATTTCAACAAACAAGCCAGGATATTAACGGTCTCCTCACACAAACGGCTCCAACAATTAGGATGAAAATATATATTTGGTTAACATTTTGATTTTCAAGTTTATCTAAATAAGTATCTTATCCCCCCCCTCCCCCAAAGAAAGCACAAAAGGAAAGCTGAGCGAAGCTCGGTCGCCCAGGTGCTAAAAATTATCTTCTTTGTGAGATCTATGATTTCACAAAGTTTGTTGCAGAGGTCTTGAATCACCCTGTGCGTAACAGTATTTATTATTGGCCTAACTGACACAACAATTGGTTTGTAACCTTGTACATTGTTTTACAAGATGGTAGCAGACAAAGGAATAGAAGGATGAGTTAGTGTAACACTGAATGTTTTATACAGAGTGGTTCAAATTTATATAGGTACACACTCTTTGAAGTAAAGTTTTCGTACAAATTTCACAATCAATAATTAAAGTCGTAGTTTAGTTATAAATAACTCAGCATGCAGCGATAAACTAGCAAAACTTTTGTCGGTGCAGACTCTGTACATTTGTATGCATTAATTACTGAGAATAAATATTCCACTGTACTCCACTCAATCACAGTCGGGATTTTATTTGAGTTGTACTTGTAGTTGACTGAAGTGATGTCCGAGGCGAGTGATATCCAGAACCGCTTATGAGTGCTGAAGTTTAGAGCGATCGTTCTTCAGCACTGCATATGGGTATAGAATAGGTAAGTGGTTGGCGACAGGCTAGCGCACTAATGATTGGATCCATCCGTCGAGCACAATATTGAACGCTCGAAACTACAACTCTGAAAAACTGCACGAAGTATTCTTTCGGTTCAAAACCGCTGAAGCTGAAAAGCACACCATTTATACAGCTGCACGTGCAAACAAAACAAAATCCCAATTTCGAAAGAGTTGAGAGTGCTTAGGATATATTTGTTTCAAAGAGTGACACCCTGTGTAATCACACTATTCAGAAACAATTCTCCTTTGTGAGGAGAGATAATACTTGAATTGGAACATATTCTATTGGCTACTGTTAAGAAATTAATTAAATTATGTCTGCGTAGTAACTCTCCCTACTCATCCTTGATGGAATGGAATTTTGTCTGAAAGTTTGGTTAGGCTGTATAGTCGAATAATCCATACTCCAGTTCCTTGATTAAATATTTTGTGTTAGGAATGTTTTCGAAGTGGAATCTTGGTAGACCGCTAGGAATATCTCAGGAATGGAACCTTGCGAAGCCTTTAGACAGTTGCAACTATTTACAGGGTATTCAGTTTTCAGAGCTATTGGTGTGTGTAAAAGCTTGAAACAAGGACGTTTAAGAAATTCCGCATCATAAAGACATTGAACATTGTATTTCATGTACGGAGACTGAGTAGGAATGTTAGAAGCATATTCATGAATCTATGACATCTGATTGCCCAGCGAAATTAAGTAAAAGTGCGAATGTCCGTCACTAAACCACTAGCAGGAATCATCGGAACATATAAAAAACTCCTTTATAAGCCTCAAAGGGTAAACGGTACAGACACAGAGGGGACACCTCGCTCAATTCGACCTACACAGATCTATTGTGGCTACCGCCCCCCAGGAGGCACTGATGAAATGAGGGAACCGAACGTGCCACACAGGGTCCCAGGGAGACAAGCCACAGAAACGCGCGGAAGTCCCTAAGTGCTGTTATCTCTTCATCCCGGGCGCCAGGCCCTGCCAACCAGCCACCACACCGGTTCCGCTGTCACACTGAACTCCCCCCCCCGACGGAGGACAAGACCGGTCACGCTACTTAGCGTCGAGAACAGCAGGTACCATGCGTAATCATCCGCGCCATCTTCCTGGCACTGCCAATACTACACGCCTGAAAATACACCTGAAAGATAAGGAAATGGAATGAAGGGAAAAGATGGAAAGGAAACCGTGGTATGAAATAATGCACCCCAGCATTCGCCTAAGTGACATGGGGAAACCACGGGAAAACCCATATCAGAGGATGCGACCATGGGGATCGAACCCGCGACCTCCCGAATGCGGGCCACAGACGTTACCGTCTGAGACATCCCGCTCGGTTTCATAAGCCTCAAATAATATCTTTGCGCTTATCTAAAGGTGTGCGTATGATAAACAATAATTTTATACGTACTATTGCAGGTCCGAGGTATGTGCCATATGGGTGTTTCTTCTTAAGACCAAAGCTAACTATGGTCAAATTAAGAAACACTAGGTAAAAACTGGCAGTATATTAGCTACCTCCCTTAGAAAATGGAAAAACTTTACATTAATTAGCAATATTTACTTACGATCACATTGAAATTATATTTCGTACAAAGGGTATGCTTCGAATCGAATAATATTGTTAATATGCAAACTAACTCTTTTAAGATTCTCAGCGCTTTCATGAAATTAAATTGACTTAAGTAATTTGAAATTATAAATTGTAAATCCAGTAGGCACTAAGAATTAAATTCTCTAAATATTCCTTGAATGGTCATTCAGTGTCTTTTAATATCTTATAGAGTTTTTGTAATAATATTTGGAAATAGACTTCAGCTTTTGTTTTACGAGTAGCATATTTTCAATTTGTAAGGTATATACATTGGCAAATTTTTATTCAATGTGCGGTTGCCTTTGGGCATGTGGCTTCTCATTTACCCATAATTATTATAATGAAACTGAAAATAACATATTTTTGTCTGACTCATGACATTTAGTAGCTGATGTAACAGGGACTGATAAATTCAACTCTGTTGATAAATTCTACAACGGGGCTTTTGAGGACGTTAATATTAATGACATTTTTGGTTCTCAATAAGTTTGTGATTTACCGTAAAACGCTTATTCTAAGCCTGGGGATGCATTTCAGGAGAATTGAGGTTAAAATTCTTATTTCCTAGCTCCAGGGATGAATGCGGAGTTGTATGTTTTCCAGAATCCCCAGTCCTTGAAGCGGTAAAAGTTAATCAATTCTGATTGAACAGAGTAGAAGATGAAACTGGTCAGCAACAGAAGAAATAAAAAGCGCTGCAAAAAGGAAAAAGGCATTTTAGGAAAATATTGGTGTGTGTGTGTGTGTGTGTGTGTGTGTGTGTGTGTGTGTTTGTATTTGAAAAACATAGTTCAAAAGATCAGTTAAATTCGATACCATACCATCTTCCAAGGATGGTACAGGAAGATTTTCAAGAATATTCTGCTAACCTGGACTACTTTTTACATGGAAAATGTAATCAAAAAATTTTGATTGTCTCAAAATTAATATTATGTTTCACGTCAAATTAAATTTATATCCTCAATTTTGTGGTTAATAGCTCCTGAAGTCTTCTTAATTCTGAATGACTTTTGCATAATTAGTAAACCGTAAAAATATACAAAAAGTTCCTGCACAAAACATAGATCTCATTAAAGTATACAATTTTTTTTGTGGAATTAACCATTCCAATATGCTTCTTGGTTTCCATTTTAAAATATTTTTTCCAAATGGAAAGTCGCTTAATGATCATGCAAACAGCCATGACATAACGACTTGTCCTTGAAAGATTTGATTATCTCTTATAAGCCTACATTTTCCAGTAACCGCGATGCACCTCTGGTTTAACATGGACTAGATAGGAGAATAAGCGCTTCTAAGAATAATTTGTGCAAGTGTGAGTAGAGAAGGTCATTTGAGTGCAACATATAAGATGTTTTGGAAGATATCACAACATGAGCTGAGAAATTTATTTTGTATTGTTTCTAGAAACCCACTGCTCCTACCTAGTTTTCCAGCACTACTTTTCAGGTATTATATTAACCTTAAAGTACATTTTTCTTTTAAAAAGGTTGCATAGTCTTTACGGGATTGTTGTGCCCTAGCGATGGTCCACTTACCCTGGCTGTATCTCCTAGAGGAGCCAGTTCCGGCGCTATGAGCATATTCCACTATAAATTCATCTTTATAACTTTTAGCTGATTTTCTAGTACTGAGTCCCCTTGTTCATAAACTAAACGCATTTTTAAAGTCCGGATTGCGAAATTAAATACAAGTTTACAATCAAAATTATTTGCCACTGAAATGGATTTTCTTAGACATTCTGCTAGACACTCCAGATTGGAAAGAATAAGAAACTAAGAGATCCGAAGGTAAATGAAGGAAAACACAGTTTTGGATTACATAGAATGCAAACAACATGTATGGAAACGTGAGAAAAATGGAAGATGAATTACCGAAGAAAATATTAGAATGGATTCCACCCGGGGAGAAGGAATCGAGGTAGACCGGAACACACATGGATGCAGGAAATACAACTAATGAATCGAAAAGGACCAGAATCAGAGGACTGGGAAGACCGGGATCATTGGAGGAAGGGAATAGCAGTGGGACATTTTGGGCACAGGAAAATGTATGAAACATTGAAAATCTGTATATAAATAAAAAAGAAAGGGTGTGTCGTAAAGACACACGATAGAAGTGAAAGTTTTGTATTACAGGGCAACATTTTAATTATTTATCAATCAGTTTTGAATAACGTTTTCTCTCACGCCACGCTCTTGTTCTTTCTTCTGACTTAGCCATATTCACAACAAAATTTTATATTTTAACGAAGAAAATAGATTATAAACGAGAACGCTAAACAATACTCGAAATGCGTTGGCTATTCACACGTGTTTCAACGGACGTTGTGTTGACAACCAGCAGCTGTACTCAGTGATCACCACGCCCCTTGAACGCAGTACACGCAACCACGGACAACGGGAATGAAAGAAAGCGTGTCTCATTCTTCTCCGATACCCGAAGGCAAGCGAGATACTGCTCCTACTCTACCCACTCATTGTTTACCCCAACCTCTTTTCGTCACACAAAAAGGTTGCGGATCAGAATTTCAAAGCTCTCCCACAAGAAGTTTCACCACAGCAATTGTGAAAGGTGGTGCAGTTAGGTTAATTATCTAATTACAGCTGCAAATTTAATGCACCATGAAAATTACGTTTACGTAGAACTGTTAATACCAAACTCACGTGAGGGAGATGACAAGGTAGCGTGTGATGCCCGCATTTGGGAGATACCAGCTCCCAATTTCGCTGCGAGGCCACTCTGACCGCGGATTTTTTCCACAGTTTTCTCTGACTGGTAGACGAACGCTAGTATGGGTTATATTCTTCTTCTTCTTCTACTTTATGATACAGGTCGACCAACATTAGCGTGAATTTTACAATACCAAGAATTTTCCTGTCTCCATTTCATTTATGTTCCAGACGTGAAGGATCAGGCGAGTGAACGGCAGACGAGGCGTGCGGCGGTTGAATTTGCTATGAGGTACTCTGTCCTGACGTTGATGTGTAACAGACTCTTAGCAAAACTTCTTTATGGGCAGAGGTAGGCCTGTAGGGCTGCCGGCATATGATGTAATATCTAGATGCGCCTATATCCGCGCCTGCCTCCTCGTATCTGATCGCCCCCTGTGTCCTTCCTGTAGATTTCTAGAAGCCCAATGACCCTTAATTCCCTTAAGCACCGAAATTCTCTCCGCTTCCAGACAACTGTAACCAATATGTCACGTCCTCCATGGTTTTGCAGTAACATGGTTCCCGGAGGGACGGGTTCAAACCTGGCGGAGGACAATTGATTTTTACCATGGTTTCATGGTCAAATAAAGCTAGCGGCTTAGTGTCATAGATTTACGGTACGTAAACTAGCCTGAAAAAGCGATTTTTCACACCCAATATAAAATGGGATACTAAGAGCCACAGTACTTTAAAGAGCGTCGGAAAATAAAAACTCAATTTTATAACCAATACCAAATTCAGCGATGGTCAATTTGTCTACAAGAAGTACGCTGAAGAAAAATAACTCGTTCATTTTTAGGTGTGTGCGTGCATGCGCGCGCTCGCGTGTGTGCGTGTGTGTGCGTGCGTGCGTGTGCGTGTGTGTGTGTGTGTGTAGTAACGTAGGGGGGACACCTTGACCCACCTTGACCCCGACATGTATCTTTCCGGACTACCATCCCCCCAGGGGGAAGGGATGAGGCAAAGTGAGACCGTAGGCTTGTCAGAGAGCGGAGCCAGCGAAGCCCAGAGACGCACAGAAGTCCCTAACATTTGTAGACATTCACATCAGGCACACAACCGAAGTGTTCCCTCTACCCAGGCAGAGAGCGACGAGGTGACGCTTGTGTACCGCGCAGCAACTTCCAGGAGAGTCAGGGAAGGGGTTTTAGACAGCAAGCATCTGTGTCATCTCTCCGCATTCGCCGGAATGTACCGTGCTACCAACAAAACCGTTCCCTGAAAGATGTCAAGGGAAGAAAGTGAGAAATGGAGGGAAAGGAATCCGTGGAGAAGAGAATCCACCGTAGGATACGCCTAGTGACAAGGGGAAACCACGGAAAAAGTTACGTCAGAGAAATCGGCCGACTGGGATCGGACCCGGGATCTGTCGAATACGAGTCACACACGTTGCCGCGGTGCCACCTTGCTGGGTTATTTTAATTATGAGTGCTTCATAAATGTTCAGTAAAATCTACTATCTATTCTCTGTGACGATTGTTAGAGAATAGAGATATGACCTCATTTAAACCTTGGATATCTCCAGGAGTGAAGCAAAATATTTCAAGTTCCCGAAGTTCACGAGCTGTGAATACCGTATAAGAGCAGAGCATGTGCTTGGTGAGACACGTGTTCCGCTTTGAGACTGAAATACGTAAATCATCGGGGCCGTGACCTTCTTAAAGTTCGTCCAAGTTTCTCTTTCGGAGGTACAAGAAGAAAGTTTCAAAGAGCGAATCTGAATACGAAATAGGATTCTCAGTACCTTGTTCCAACGTTCGTCCTACAAAGTAAACGAGCAGGTTACCGCAAGTCCTAGGTGGTTTATGTAATGATGTAATTATTGTACACTATGAAATTATCGTATAATTTAATTCGTCATACCAATTCCCAGCCCTTTTACCTAAACTCGCTCTATAGAACAGCGATGTTCAACGTTTGCGAAAGAGGGGAGTTTGGTTTACCTCCTTCCACTACACTCTGACATTGCCACTCTTTTACTCCCAGCCGTGCGTTGTATTGCAGTAGCGGGTTGGTTCAAGGCCATCTCTAAGTAAGAGGCCTGGATATGCGATTCGTGACGTCACAACGCGAGGCTGACGTTCCAAGCAATTCATACGGAATAAACACATGTTTTACAGCATTTCTGCGCTGGAAGAAGCGTGCATTCATTTATATTTTCACATTTCGTATTAAAAGTTAATGTGTGTTAGTATGTTAGTGGAAAACATGCTTTGCATAGTTGTTAATGCATGCTTCTTACGTTCGCAATGCGAATATATCTCCAGTTTCTTTCTTTTTTTTCCTGTAGATGATACCAAACTTTTTTGTTTAATAATGCAGTAGTTTTTCAAGAGGATGTTGGTTATTACTTTTATTATTTTCCTCGTCAAAATAGCACCCGGTAACTCGCAATCACTAACATTACAGTCAGCACCGATATTAATGTCACATGTCTCAGCACCTAAATGTAGAATTAAGTTTCTCTGGTTTTCTACTTTAAGAAATTCTTGTTCATATGTCTCAACAAATTTACTACTTTTTCATGATCACCTTCTCTGATAAATATTTTAAATGCAAGAGTTTCTATCAGGACTGAGGGGTTGAGAAAGTTGTCTGAGGTAATCAGGATGGGGTAAAGAAAGAACATTGGAATCAAGTAAGTGTCTGTAAGCTCCTGGGGGAGTGTACTTAATTTACTTTTGACTGACCAATTTTACCTGCTCTTCTAGGAATTTAGGTTTTAGATATTCTGTGGAATCTTCATTTATGTCCTCCCAACATACCTTTAAAATGTTGACAGCCTGAAGTAGTTTATGTTCTCTTTGTTCACTTGCTATTGTGAACCAAAAGAACATCAAATTTAGACCATTTATCCAATATCATTTGTTTACCGAGAATGCATTTAAACTTACTATTGGGTATTACAATTTTACCCTATAGAACCTAAATAATAACAATGGAATTAATTTTTAATGCTGCTACAATTTTAGGAGTTTCTTCAGTACAATTTTCACAAAAATTACATCGTTTTCTTTTATGATGACGGTGAATCCCTCTAATTTCAAGTCACTAATTCTATTTTTAAAGCTCTGAAAATGAACAATTTTTTCATCTTCGAGTCATTTACGAAATGCTATGGATTTTCAGTAAGTTTAGGAGTTTTTCTGGGTGCTAAAAAACGCTTGCCTCATTTCCCGTAACAGTAAATCCCTTCACTATGTGCTGTTCAGAAAAACGTTTAATACACACCACACCCGGTTCATAAATATCCCTGTGAATAGGACGTACCCACTGTTGTTTCCTGTGTGGATCCTTTGGAAACGAAAACACTGTAACACACTTTTCTACACTTGTTTTATAGTTTGAGGTATAACCCAGCACACAACACTTCCTAGGCATTTTGTATTGAAAACTACACCACTTTGTAATTTAATTTTTCGCTCACTTGTGTACTGACACGTTGTAAGGCACAAGCAACTTCTTAGCGTTCCAACCACGTAATGATGTGTTGCATTCCCGTAATAAACAAATAGGTGATAAACATAAGCCTCCCGTGATGACGTCATTAACGTAATCTCTTTCCGTATACAGGCCTCTTAGATAAAGATGGCCTTGGTTGGTTACATGTACGTTGTGTTTGATTTATAAAAGCACTTTCAAATCATATGTAATAAACATCTGTTCATTAGTGCCTTCTTTGGCACTGCTTACGTTTAAGAAGTCCATTAATATTTGGCGACAAAGTTCAAGTTCATAGCCTTAGAAGATACACCAAGTGATCGTCGCGTAACCTATTGTATACAGACTTTTAGTGTATAGTTCAGTATGGAGAAACTGTTCGCAAACATCACACTTATCCTTATGCACACTATTCTTGTAAATGCTTATTTCTCTATCTACTACATTTTAATCGACATAAGCATTTTCAGAGAGTGTCTTGTTGCTAATTTTGTTGTGGGTACAAGGGAAATATGGGAATATAGTAAGCTTTAAGCGATAGTGAAATGTTTTAAGAACTGGTTGCTAGTGATGTCTTTGAAATTCCGTTCTCTTTGCAAGGCTACGAGATAAAACAAGCGAATAACATATTCCTATTTAAGGAAATCATAAGTATTGGAAAATACAAATAAATAATATCTTGGAATTGGTTCACTCAAAAGAAAAAATAAGTATTTGATGTAAATTATATGTTTTAACGAGGTCCGAATTTTTTATTTAGTAAGCCTTTATTCAACAAAATTCAAGTTATAACTTGGAAACTGCCATGGAATCGCCTTTTTTGTCCGTCACTGGATACTGACAGGTTGTGAGTGATTCACCTTCCGACTATAAGAGGCAGCTAATTACGTAAGCGTCTCCAAAGAGACAAGGTTGGACATTGCTGTTATAGAAGTATAAATTAGCACACGACAATAGAACATCATAAACACAACAGGACAAATGAGATTATAGGGAAACATTTTGGAAGAAATATGACAAAGGATGTGCAAATTAGATTTCACCATATTTTTTTAAAACCCGTACTGTAATACGGCAGTGAAATGTGGACCATGAGAGTTCAGGATCAGAGAAGGATAGAAGCGGCACAAACGAGATTCCTCAGATCAGTTGTAAAGAGAGATCAACAAAGCAGCGAAATAAGAAAGAAACTAAATATAAATAATATTACTGATGTTTTTGCACGGTTTTAACTGTGGCGCAGAATGAACAACGCCTGTCGTATGTACTATCCGTTTCGCTTCACACCTCGAGGTGTGACCTACTAGCCTGTCTGGGTAGTGCGAGGCTGTTGGTCTTGCAGTCACCGTTGAAACCTGGTTGTACTAGTTACGGTGCTGCCAACTTATGGCACTGATCTGAAAACAATTATAATTTGCAACTGAAGCAAATATTGGTGCAATATTATTCATTGCACCGTCCTGAACTGCCAGTAAGGATATTTGCATTTATATCCCTAAGATATAACAGAAAAAGTGGTAGAAAAAGTGAAAATATGTGTTACACTCACATGACTTTCTTTATCCTTGTACTAACTATTCTTAGAAACATTTATTGCTCTATCTTCCTCATGTTAGTCAAGGTAAACATTTTCAGATATTGCCCTATTACTCATTTTCTTGTAGGTGCAAGGAAAATATGGGAATACAGTAGGCTTTGAGCGATAGTAAAATCTTTTAAAGCTTTGAAATTCCGTTCTCTTTGCACAGCAAAGATATAAAAAAGTGAATAACGATCTTCTATTTGATAGAAGTACCTGTAAGTATTGCGAAACTCACACAAATAACAAGGAATATCTCCGAAATGGTTCACTCCACAAAAAATGCATTTGGACATAAATTGTGTGTTTTAGTGAGATCTACATTTTTGTATTGCAAGATTTGGTCTATATCTTACGGTTTTCTAGATATGCAAAAGTAATTAGGAATAAGCAGGACTATGTGGGCTATAGCCAGAACATTTAATACATACATTTCATTTGCCATAAAAATATCTTAAACATATGACGTTTTAATAAAATCGTTAAAGTCACTTTTGAGTAAATCAACATTTTCGAATAAGTTTCCACGTGAAGGGTAGTTTAAGGTGGAGGAATTTTCTTCAAAATCTTCGTGTCACATTCTCGAAAAATATTAAACTTAAATACCAACGTTGTTTTTAACTGGCTTTCCATTTTTGAGTTATGCTGTTCAAGACCAACAGACAGACACACTCATACGATTTTCTTTTTCTAAAAATGTTTTTTTGTTGGATTCAGGAGGCCTCAAAACATATATTTCCGGTGAAATCTCACCATCGGAATTTTGGGTCGAATTGAAAATGCCACAAAATATTGGTATATTACAGTTTTGTGAGTATGTTTTTATCTCTGTGCTAACGATGTAAATAATGTACCCACTGGTCACCAATAATCCATATAAAACCACGTGGTGGGTTTTTTTATTCCACTTTTCCACGTATAGCACTAAACTGAAAATGCCCCAGTCTTGTGAAAGGGAGAAAGCCACTTGACGCTAAGACGGGATTGTAGAGCAGTCGGTCAGTAGCTTCGCTCTCAAGCGTTTCAGGGAATCTTTTCGTTTTCATCTAGAACACAGTAGCGTTGAGAATGTCCACTTGAACTTATTTGGCTGGGATGCCGTTGAGAATCACGCCGCTCTGTTGATGTTTGCTCTCAAGCGTGCAGCAGGAAAGTGTACATATTCTGTCACTATGTACGAGTGTGGCAATCCTTTATCCCTTCTTGTTTTCTTGTTTCACTTTCAGAAAGTGTAGAGTTCATGTCTGCATTTTTAAGTTGGGAGTTGAAAAGTGGAATATTCTGTATCGTTGTCGGGTATACAAAGAGCAAATTTAAATCATTGCCTCTTCATCATTAGAAGAGGTCAGGGGTTAAAAGGAGAACCTTTAAGTATGTTTTGCAGTCTTATTAATTGAAACTTCCTCTATATCTTATAAAAGACAAACGGCACTTTCGGTTATTTTTCTGTCACTTTATTTCCCTCAAAAGTGAATCACAAAAGCAAAGTCCTTTTATATCGTTAACAAATCTACACTTACTCCTGACTTCGCAACTCACAGCTGTTCTGCCCGATCGTAACCTTGACACAGACTTCACTAATATCCTCTGTCCTACAAACTACTTCCGACGATACACTCACTCAATCGGACTTAACTAAAAACTGCTAACAACTGTCTGGAAACGATTTGTCGTCCTTGTTCTGGCCACTCCATTGCCGTCGGTGCGCGTATTTACAAACAGTGGTGCGAGGTAGCTTGACCTTGAGCGTCTCTTTGATGGGCGGCCACCGTCAGCACCCTATCATTTTAAGCAGACTATCAAGAGTGCTATATCTGTTGTGGGCTTTAGGCCACAATGTATTTAATAAGCGCTTACAAGGCCTTTTTTCAATCTGCAGTTCGTTATGCTTTAATATTTTGGGGTAATTCCAACGTCATAACTAATGTCTTAAGCTTACAAAAACGAGCTGTAAGAATTTTAACAAAGAAATCAGATCGTGAGCATTGTAAACCTTTATTTATTACATACAAGTTACCAATCGTAATTAATTAATGAGTATAACAAATGGAACATTCAAAAAATAACAAGGAATATCTCGAAAATGGTTCACTCCACAAAAGGTTTTAGTTGTAAATTGTGTGTTTTAATGATATCCACATTTTTGTGCAGTAAAATTTGGTCTATCTGGTACACTTTACCAGTTATTAAAAAATCATCCAGAATGAAGAGGACTTCAGAGGCTCTTCCCAGAAATTCAAGATATACATTTAATTTGTCATAAGAGTATCTTAATCATATGGCATTTTAATCAAAATCGTTAGTTATTTTTGAGATAATCAGTATTTTGAAAAACGTTCCATGTAAAGGATAGTTTAAGAGAAGAGATTTTCTAGAAAATCTTCCTATCGCATCCTTTGAAGGTGCTGGGTTTAAGTACCAATTTTTGTATTTAATAGACCTTTTGTTTTTTAATTATGCTGTTCACACAGACACACATACTACAGGGAACGTTTCTAAAATGCTTTTTTTTGGGGGGGGGGTGGGTGGGTTCAGTGGGCTTCTAAACATATTTTTGTTGAAATATCCTCATCAAATTTTTGGGTGGAATGCAATACTTCTGCTTATTATACCTAATAGAGACTATAGCTAAAAGTTTAAATTATAAATTTTGATTTTTTTGGCTCACTTTTCACCGATCGATCCTCTTAAGGATATAAGGATTCATTGAAATATTGGATTGGTAATGAAAGTTTCTTGCTTAGATGAGGAGTTGATATTTGAAGCCACTACATGATTAGAGAGCCTATAGACGTACGGATATATCTACTCGATTAGCCTTCGGTTTCTATCAGTTTGCCTTGTGTACTGTGTGAGGGATACAAGTCAGAAGTATTGACCGGTTTGAGGTGAAAAAGAATGTATAAAATCGGCCCCTTGAGAAAATGAATGAAATATAGTGCAATGGATAGATTTTTTTCATCCCTGATTACGATTTTGTAAGTTTTCTTTGGCGGCAAGCTTTGTTTTTTATTTATGCGCAAATTTCGTATGTATTGTGCAATGATTTTATTTCGCTTAAGTTGCGGATATTTAGCCAATAAATATTTATAAACGACTATCATATGCATTAAAATGATTAATTAATGTATTCACGTTGAGGAGCCTAAACACGAGCTAAATTTCAATAATATAGGACCTTGTCATCCTGGTCATATAGACACTAACTTAACCTAACTTAACCTAACACGGGCTAAATTTGGCTGTAAGAATTATGCTTACGTGTAAAACACAATGCCATGCGGTAATCTGTGAATAGACTTCTGACTTTCTTCCACTACAACAGTTTCAACGTCTTGCGCTATTCGCGAAACCAAAGTTTTTCTTTAGAAACACAGTATTTGTGCACTAATTTCATTGTAAACACATTATTACATCATTTATATAATAGTCGCTTATAAATAGGTTTTATGCTTACCTGCCAAAGCTACGATGATCCAAAATTCACAGTAACCCCATCGTTCCTACCTGTGTTGGGGACATGCACTGAGAAACTTTCAGCTTTTATAAAATAAGGAAGCTCTTGGACTATTAGAGACTACGTCAAAATAATCCTGATATCCCACGTTGCAGTTTCTCCTAAATGTCAAATGGGCAAGTGGTATTTCCGTGGATAACATTTCTGTTTGCGCCCACAATTCAGAACGCCTCACATTGAATATTTCTATTTCGTTGCTCCAAACAACATTACGTCAAACAATGAGTGGGTCGCATACCGCTGTTTCACAACTAAGGCCAGCTTAACATGCGTCAGCAACACACTCAGGCGTTACTTCATAATTCGAAACAAATATATAGTCTAACATTTAGAGTATAAAGGAGGAAATTACTCAATCCAATATTTGATGAATAACAAGAGGGTGTTAGATTAGCGCAATTTCAGAACAAACATATTGTATATTTGTTCTCTGCTGTGAAGACCCTAAGGTAGATAAGCAACTACTCCCACATGAATATGAAAAACAAGAACCTGCAGGTATCTACGTCATCTGTTTCTGTGGCGCTTGTGACTTGCTTACGGGATATTAAAATTATGTAAATCACGCTGAAAATGCATTTAACTTAGATTATGTTCATTATTTTCTCTTCTACGTATAATAAGTAGAAGAAATGTATTCAACCCAAAGTTTCGATGTCGACATTTCACAGGAAATACATCTTTTAATCCTGAATCTACAAAAAAGCAGTTTTATACAAAGCCCGTGTGCGTGTTGGTGTGTTTGTGAACAGCATAACTCAAAAACAAAAAGTCGATTGAAAACTACCTCCACCCTAAACGACCATTTTCATGGAAAAATTTTCGCAAATTTTGATTTTCTCCAAAATGACTAAAGATTTTGATTAAAATGCCACATGTCTAAGATATTTTAATGTATATATTAAATTTTCTGGCTATAGCCCACGTAGTCCTGTTTACTCCAAGTTCCTTTGGATATCTGTAAACCGTAGGATATAAACCAAATCTTGCTATACAAAAATATAGATCTCACTAAAACACACAATTTATATCCAAATGAATTTTTGTGGAGTGAACCATTTCTGAGATATTCATTGTTATTTGTGTGAGTTTTGCAACACTTATAGTTTTCTCAAATGGAAGGTCGTTATTCACCTTTTTATGTCTTGGCCATGCAAAGAGAACGGAATTTGAAACCGTTCATATATTGACTACTCTTAAAACATTCGACTATCGCTCAAAGCTTGCTGTATTACCCGTGTACCCAGAAGGAAGTAAGCAATAAGGTAATTTTTGCAAATGTTTATCTCGACTAACACGAAGAAGATGGAAGAATACATGTTTGTAAGAATAGTTAGCACAAGAGTAGAGAAAGTCATGTGAGTGCAACACTTCCGATTTTTTGGGTTGTCTTCTCTCATAAAAGCATAGCTGGAAATTGAAATCTAAAGTTAAGCGACTGATTGGAATTTTGGTATATCATGGTTTATTTTAAAAATATAGAGTTGAAATTTTCACAACTTTAAAAGAAAAGCATGACTGAAAAACTGATAGCATTGCACGGTGGTAGGACTAATCTAAGGGTTAATGCGCGTGCAACAATTGCCAATCATTACTGTTTTTCAAAAACCTGGTGCACCTTCTATTTTGCACTTGAACCAGGGGACCTTTACATTTAAACAGAAGAAATGTAACGTGTTTTTAATACTAACATGCATGGCTTCGAGGAATTTTCAATACCGGTTTTTTTTAGAACGCAATTAAAAAAAATATCCTCTTTGTTTGTGCTGGATTTGCGCAAGATATCACAAACTTCTCTCCGAGAAATCGTCTGCCGCGCAACTGAAAAAATGAGTAACTCCAATTGGAGCAAACGAAGCAGCGAAACCTGTGGCACGCATGTTCTTGAGACATGTAGAAATAATATTTAAAAATTCCAGAGATAGCATTTTATAACAGTTTTTATAATATAATATATTATCTTTAAACAAAGAAAACTAAAAATGCAAAGGCAAAACACGGAGTAATAATTAGAACAGCACACACGTAAATTTTGCCGTAATATGTGGGTGAGGATAGCATACATTTAATATCTTTAACTTCAACTTCCATAGCTAGAACACACAAAAAATATCACCATATTTAACCACTCAATGCGGCAATATTATGTTTGCTATCGCCGTTTTGCAGTGTTTGGAGCCATTAACAAGATGCTGCTGTTTACTGTAGAATATAAACCAAGTGTCTTGCTCAAATTTATTATTATAAATTTATTATAATAAATTTAGTAAGAAAAGCACCTCAAGATGCTACAATAAAATACCAGAACATCATATTCCTAGCTTAAAAAGTGATTTTTTGAATTTTGGCCGGCTAGATTGGGAAGTTGCACATTGTGCAGCGCCAGGATGTGCTCCGTCTGGAACCGTTAGGGATTCCGTTCGTGCTAGCGCTTATCGTCGTCCGGTTCTGATCGCCCTCTCAACTCTCCCTGCCTGGGGTTACGTTCTATTCAGGGGATGACATACTCATATTTTCAGTGAAATATTTGTACCATTTTTGGTGGAGGAGGGTAACACTAGTACTTCATCTATATAAAGAGAGAAACCTTTGGATAGATTATATTAATTTGGTGACCAATAGTTTTTAAGGTTAAAGTGGGATTTGAATTTTCATCAATTAAGTATATAAGCGACATTCAAATGAAACCTGGTCAGTACGTCTAACTTTGCATTAAACAAGTGACCGGGTTTCATTTGAATGACCCTACTAAAATAGAAGGAAAGATAAAGTAATAAAACTTAAATCTACTGCTGGTAAAACTATTCAAAGAATCTCTAAGTTTAGAGATATATAACATAGGGCCCTTCGTTATTTTTTAAACGCTTTGTGTGCTAAGTTCCCCTTGTTTTACCTCAATATCATAAAATTGCAAATAGTATAATGCGAGCTATAGTATTTAACCTAAATTGCCTTAAAACATTCGAAACAGTTATTTTATCAAGAGTTATATGAAACAATGCTCCTCGATTGAAAAAGGTATAGACTTTTTAATATTAAAAGTTGCAGAGTTGAAAGAGGTAGAACCGGAAATTAAAATAACCTAACGTCCAATGGTAATAAGGTTTTTTTTTTTTTTTTTTTTTTTTTTTTTTTTTTTTTTTTTTTTGCTGGAAGATACTGCCATATTCCTACTTTTCCTTTCTTTATTATATATCTATGGTAAGTAAAGGAAGTATTGTATTCCATCCAAAAATTCTATACAAAGGTTTCACCAAAACTGCACTTCTGGAACTGCCTGAAAAAAAATTAGAAAAAGGTACGTGAATGTGTGTGTATGCGCATGCGCGCATATTTGTGTGTCTATGAACCACACCACTCAAAAATGAAAAGTCGGGGATAGGTGCTTAACTTGCTGTTTATGTTTAATATCTTCTAAGGATTCACACGAATATGTTTAAAACAATCACCCCATGTAAAATTTATATTTACGCGGGGAAGTTTTTGAAAGTTTCCATTATCTCAAAGCTGCGGTAATGATTTTAATTAAAATACCATAACCACGTTAAAATAATTGCAATACAATAAAATGTACACTTGAATTTTGAGGTGATAACCTCTGAAGTGCTTTTCATTATGAACGATATTTTTGTAACTTGTAAACTATGAGAGACAAACACTTATCGCACAAAAGACATAGATCTCGTTAAATAATATTTTATGATATATATATATATATATTTTTTTTTTGGTGGAATTAACTATTTCTGAGTTGTTCTTATTGTTTTGAGTTGTCAAATATCTATATCTAATATACTGCAAAATTGCTATTATTTTTCCTCTCCTATTCGTGCCAAGGGAATGGAATTTTAAAGCCATCGCACAGCGACTTATTCTTAAAATATTGCCACGGCGGTCACGCACTTCAAAGAACAGATGTTAGCTACCCCACACTTCACACGGACGGCAAAAATGAGCGCGGCGAGAACGAAGGTGTTTCAGACATTCCGACAAGAACATAGGCCGGTTCTAGACAGTGCGAGGAGCTTCGAGAAATCTACGGGACCTAATAGTCGGCTATATAAACGAGTCGCACGGACAGAGAAGCCCGTTTTCTTAAGTGACTGTATCATCAGTTTAGTTAATCGTCGGAGTTGTTTGTTGTGTGAATAGCATTTGTGTCAAGGTTACGATTGGACAGAACAGCTGTGAGTTGCAAGGTCACGACCAATTGTGAATTATGTCAGCTGTGTTTTGTGATTCAGTTTTAGAAGAAACAGGGTGTCATTAAAAGAAACCAGATTATTCATTTGTCATATGTAATATCGTTTAAGTCTACTTAATGCACTTATTCCCCCTACCCAAAAAGGAAAATACAATAAAACCATTTTTACGAATTTTTATCTTAATTAACATAAAGCAGGGAGAAAAATAAGGTTTGTCAGGATAGTTTATTAAAGAATGCGTGCAGAAAGTTGTGTGAATATAATAAATAACGTTTTTAATAATAGCCGTCTCAAGCGAGAGAGAACTTCGCGGTTTTAAGGTCAAACATACATGTGGTTGCCCTTTTTACTTGCGTTTCTTTTGCTCTCTGCGCAGGAAGAGAGGTGGATTCATTGGGGAAATTAGCCCGAAAGTAACACAGATATCTAAAATAAAAGAAAACAGCACTTAATATAAGAATGAAAGATTAAAGGAACACTGGTTCCTGCAAAGCAATATAGGTTTCCTTTTAGCCCTTTTAATTTATTGTACAAGATGCTCCTTTATATCATAAATACTAACACAAGCAGATGTAAAATAATAGATTTATATTTAAATTAATTACCATGCCTTCTCTCAATATACAAGGTGAGTCAGCCGCCCCTTATTTTTCTAGCGGATAGGCCACCCATCAAACGCCATGTGCGCTGTGTTCCAGTTTTGTGCTTACTGAAACGTATTGCTTGACACTCTTTGAGAGACGAATGCGTTAAATTTAGAGTGACAACGGTTTATCATATGCATACACAAACAACGGATTCTTGTACTTAGAGCCAGAATTGGTTGCTAACAATAACATACGCGCCTTATCCACCATGGACCCGTACAGTCAAAACGCACATGTTATTAAATAACAATTTATTTAAATTTTGGGGCAAACTAAATATCGTATATCTTAAATAACATGCATAATAGCTTTTTACATTTAAATAATAATATTTAAACGACCAGCAAAGGATAAAAGTTGACTTAAAAGTCTAACTACGCACGAAAAGTCGCGAAGTTGCAATGGAATAACGCCTGGAATACAGTTCTATAGTTCAACTTGGAATATGCTTTCAGTCAAGTGTCCAAATAGCTGAATGGAATTATAAGTGTGTCCTGTGCGCTAACCTCAGGGACAGGGGATCCTGTCTTCTCGTTGTACAGTTTTTTCTGCTCATCAAAACTTGAAACCGGATTCACAATGATGTCCCTGAGGCTTTAGGACGTTATAATGTAAATCGTTTTTGATTGTCTGCATTTTGTAATAGAATAGGTATAATAACTTCAGAATAACGTTTTTGAAGAACAACTTGTTGAAGAATGGGTAGGGAAGTATATGTGAGTGTAACAAATCAAATGTTCCCTGGTTTACATGTACGCAGCCACTCACACAAAAGCCTTAGGGAGGGTTCGAACCCGTAGTCCGCCACTTCACGAAATGCTTGAGCTTGACAAAGAACACCGCTGGAATGGTAATCTTTCTGCAAGAAGACCTTAACGAGGCCTAACTCTAAGTTTTATGTGTGCGCTATTAGTATAAAAACATTGGGTCGTTTAAAGCTACTATGGCCCAGATAAAACGCAATGCGTATGAAGAGTAAACAAAAACGCCTTTACACACGTTGACGGTGGACAGCAGCGTAAAAAGGTTTGCCTGCATAGCAGGCGTAATGCTGCTAAGAGGCGGAAGTAATTTGTGTTGCTGATACTTACGAAAATAATATTACAAATATATTTTGTGTAGAACAGCTGTATTTAAAATTAAAAAGAAGTGTGAAGTATCGATGTTAAATAAAGTATTGAAAAACATCCAATTAAAATATAATATGAAACTCGCACAAGTTGTGCTTAACTGTAGAGTAGGTTCTTTGACCTTTGAAGTATGTTCACTTAAAATACATTATAATTATTTTTGAGCTAAAAAGAGCCAAAGGAAAAGGAAGCCATGTATAGAAGCCAATTAAAACATCCTCTCTTGTAAATTATAGTTCGCTTATTTTACCAGTAAGCTTTTCCGGTAAGCATAATAGGAAAACACGATGAATTGATGCACTGTGGTTTTTAAACCTTTCTGAAAAATAAGGTAATTTAGAATTTCCTTTATATTTTCTGGATTAGCAATCAGAGATGCTAGATTTGATTCCCAGTTTCTAGTGGAATCATTGTATTCTGCGTAAGCGTGAGTTTGGAAGTCAATGAAGTTTCAAAATGATGAAAACATAAATACAAGGCTAAAATCAGAAGTAGACGAATAAGCGACACATTATTTCTATACTTTAATAAAAAAGTCTCCGAAAGCTAATGTATCACTTGTGTGTGTACCAAGACATTATTTCATCATCATCATCGTTTCCATCATCATCTCCATCACCAACAACACCACCACTAGGGTTTAAGCATTTTGAGCTTGTTCAGGTCTCATACATCAAAACTGTTCTGTCCAAATTCTCAGCCTACCTAAATACAGGGTAGAAGCGAAGTTATTACATTCCTTGTAATATGTGCTTCATAGAAGCATTACAAACAAAAAAGACTAATGTCATTTTGTTCTTTGATCAGCCAATTTCGAAAAAATAAATGGTCTTTGATCCAAATTGGATGCGTAATTTCACCAGAATGTAGGAAGATAGTTTACTTATAAGATACATGAATAACTTATTTCTACGGTAGTAATTATGGGACACCATACAGAGTTTCGAAATAATTAATCTCTTAAAGGAATTGAAGGAATACTCCGAGCAGCTCTTTCAGTCTTGAAGTAACTCAACAATGTTGTGTTGAAGTTGGTTGGGGACTTGAGCCGTTTTGTGGATGTAAACAAGTCGATCGCTTGCAGAGTCGTGTAATGTTTTGGGAGCTAACAATTGTGGTTGGCCTACACTCGTACAGGTAGGAGTATTGAAGCGTGTTCGTTTATGTGAAAGTGGCACACAATCTACAGTGTTGCCAGCTTGTTTTTAGACAAAACTAAGATACGAGTATATCCGTGGGAAATGGTTGGAGACAAAAACGTAAGATACAAAATGTGTTCCAAATACCGAGATCTATCACTGGTTTAAATTAATATAATACTTGCCTTTCACCCGGTATATTTATTTTCGCTGTAACTTTACTAGTTATAATTAACTTTGGAATGCGGTAATTATCGATCGTTTCTACATGGTCCCTCCAGTTATTCCCATATTGGTGAATTTTTTCTGTTAAACTGTACATCTTCAACTGCTTACATATTTTTTCACTTCTGTCTCTTACAGTATAACCGGTTACATGTCTTACAAATCGCACCTCTACCGCCTCACATTTATGGTACCATAAATCTGATTAAATCTATTACTTTTATTTCTTATATAGTCATTTTTATATATGACACATTATAGCCTAACTGCTTAAAGCAGTTTATTTGTTCTAATTTTTTTCTTATAATACTATTTTCGCTCGTATTGTTTATGGTCCTCTAAAAGCTAAGACTTTAATTATATTGGTGAACATTTTAGTTTGTACTTTTGACTGAATTTAATTGATATAGCCTTCTGAAGATTTATCTCTGAGCCACTTATAAGAACTAAGTTATCCAAAATAATATTATTTCCTTTTTAATGTGTGTCTAAATTATTCTGCCGTTCTCTGACGACGCCGTCAATATATAAATTAAATAATATAGGCGGCAACAGGTACCCTCGTCTAACACCTTTATTTCTGCTGTGATCCTCTTTTCTTTCTCACTTGTATCTATCATTACTTATTGTTTCTGTATAAACTTCCCACTATTATCAAATGCTACGGTACTTTCCTTCTTTCTATGATTTCCTATAGGTTTTTCCTACTTAGGTTATCAAATGCTTCTTCGAGATCTATAAATATATATGTAGGGATATTAAATTCTCTGTTTTTCGATCATCTTATTTATGACAAATACAGCATTTATACCAGGCATGGGCAAAATCGGCTCGTTTGCGCCATTCCAATGAAATAAGTTCTTGCCTCATTCCACCTACCATCCCTCCCCATACTATTCAGACTCCGACACGCCTCATTCAGTGGCAAGTGTGGTTGTTTCATGAAGAGTAGTAGAGAGAATTTGTTGTCAGTTACAAAAACAGAAAAGTTTGCTGTTTAAATGTGGATTTCAATTTGCAAATATAAAGCGTTACAGTATCAAACGCCACTTTGATCAGAAGCATAAATAAAACTTACATATATTTATTTACAATTTCAAAAGGTACTTTCTGAGTACTCGTATTTGTAAACATATAAAGGGACGATATATGTTTAGGGATGTAGTTTCTTATTAGTTAATTTAATATAAACTATTGTATGTCGTGTTTCTAAGTTTGAACATAACATTGTTTAAAACCAAGAAGTCTATTGTGTTGATCAAATAGTTTAAAAATATTTGTATGGCTAAATAGCAGTGGAACTTTACTCTTTATTTATTGTGAAAGAGAAACAATTTAGTATGTTAATCATAAAGCAGCGTAAAGATATAAGGTGCTTAAGATAAAGGAAGGTTGAATATAATGTAATTTGCTTAATCACAGTAATAATTATTGAATACAAAATATGTTTATATAAACAAAATAACTAATAACAGTGTAGAGATTATTACTATGGTGCAGATGGAAAGAAACCACCACTGTACATGTTGTATCGAAATCACCTTCATCACTCAGCAAGAGAATGTGGGATGAGTAAGGAAAGTTCAGTCGCTACTTCTCGTCTCGTGCCCATGTCTGATGTATACAAAACCTATCCTTATTGACAACCCTTTTTCTAATTTTTCTGGTCCTCAAAAATGTTTCCGGTAAATCTGACATCGAGTTTTTGGGTGGAATACAATACATACCCTGCTTACTGCAGGTAGTAGACAAAATTATAAATGAATATTATGAGATTATTATAATATTATGCTTCAATAGTGGATTTGCAATTGTTTTCACGTGGAGTTGTTTGCGTATGTACCTTTTTGTGGAGCGGTATCTGAAAGCCGAGATTCCACACTTAGATTTGCCGTTGACAACGAAGAGCACGAGGAGAGAGTTGCATATAGGCCACTGTTCCATCAGCAGGATGGTGCGCCTGCGCATGTTCCACTGGCAGTCTATACTCGCAGGGGCGGCAAGGGGGATGGGACTCCCACAACTTGCACTATTGGAGGTAGAAAAGGGGCGGTTGAGTGGTAGATATGGACCCGTTCCGTTCTACTTCCTGCCTCTCTCTCGTTCACTCCGTCAGTAGTCAGTCGACAACGGAACAGCGCGGCTCGCGGCGCGTTCACCGAACGCGGTTTGCTTTCACCGTCGTCATATTACATTGCTTTTCAGCGCGGTGAGATTTGATTTTCTGCCCTTTTAGTTTGCTCCAAATTTTTTGCTGTAAACGTTAGTGACTTTAACTTGATTTACCCTACACGTAGCACTCTGAATTTTAGCAGCTCGCAGTACCTAACCTCAAAATTTCTTTGCCGTAAGTAAATATAGATTTAGGCGTTTTTTTGGTGGTATATTTCGTTGAAATCGTGACAAGACTTTCTAATACACCTCCCGAAAGTGATATTATAAGAAATTGAACGAAGGAGCTTCCATCCTCTCGTAAAATCCCGACGTGTTAGCTTTATGTAAGACTTTGTTTAAACACTCCTGTTTTGGAAAATGAACCAGATTGTAAAAATGCAGGAAAAGAACATCACCATCCCGGAAGAGATAAGTTAACTACACGATGCAGAGAAATTAACAGGTGTGTTGATACTTAATATTCAGTTTTCTGTAGTTACACGTGGCTTCCAATGGGAAGCGTTAGTCTGTAACACAATGGCGCTCTTTAAAATTATCTTGAAGCAGTCGATACCTTTAAAACATTCTGGAACTGCTCAATACAACAACATAAATAAATATTATTGGAAATACCTTATATATCAGATATCAGATCATAAGATATTTGACTAGGGCTGTCTTTTATTAGCATGGTTTTCTGAAAAAACAAAACACGATATCACATATTTATGATGTGGATTGCCAACAGACTGTGGGAATTACCGAAGTTGGCCTTGCAGTAAGTAAAAACATATAAAATTCTTGGTAATATATATCTTAATTCTCACAATAATTCTTATCGTAATATATTGCCACCTAAATATATCAGCATCTTTTGCCCTTAGAATAAATTGTATAATGTGTAATTTTCACTCTTTACTATTTTGTTAACCTTTGGGGTTATTTACGTTGAGTTTATACATTACATTAAATTCACACACATACATTTACACTTTCACTCATACTACCACGGTCTAGGAAGCACGAGGAATAATCCTTGACTAAGAAAAGTTCCGATACTCTAACCGGGAATCGATCCCAGGACATTAGGGTTTGGAAATTAGCTTATCCTAATATTGTTTGCTGTCTTGATAATTTAATTTTAACGTCGAAGTTAAAACCAAGGGTATTTTGTTTAGGAGTTAAAACATGCATTTCTTTCACCACTTGATTTTATATTTAAATAAAACTAAATAAATGAAAAAAATGACATATTTTCGGTCCATGTTTCTTAGATGTGAGAGATCTATAAAGCTTCAGTTAATTTAGAGCCTATATATTACAAAAATGCTAATCGTTAAGTAAAATGGGCGTGTTTGTGGCTAAAGCACCTTCTGCACAAATGATTCATTTTATAGAAGTAAATTTATCATTCCCAACATATCTTCTATAACGAAGTTCCAACAACAACAACAATAAAAAAGAAAATAAAATGAAAACCATATTGCAAGAATACCAAAACCATTATAAAATTTTAACAACGTAAGAGCTGAAGGTTGCAGGCACATTATTACAATTGTTTTTATGTTTGAAAGATTGTTGTACTTCTATGAAATAAGAAAGGTATAAAAGCTATAGTGTCTTGTTTACAGTGCAATTAGTGTATCCATAGCAATACCTATTCGTCATTTGTTTCCGCTTAAGAGGAATATATAATAACTATAGCCTTAAATTTTATGAATTTAGCTAGTGTTATTTGACACAGAATCTTTAAAGTTTTGGTCAGTTAATGCACTGTGAATTGTTCTTTGCTTTTGAGGTTAGGTATTGTTGATACTGATGATAGAAGGTACAGATATGTAGTAGTTTCTGTTACTGTGTATGTTTTATGTTAATAACATTATTTTATAAGTTTTATTCATGATAAAATCGTAATAAACTTAATTTAGATTTATAAACAGGCTATATTCGATAGCCTCTTCTAGTATTACTTTAATACCTACGTGTTAACTAAAAAAGACGCATACAAGAAGAGAGACTTTTAAAATAACAATTGCAATGTCATTACAATTTTAGTTAGGGTCTTTGCCAATTGTTCCTTCCTGGAACGTGCTGTAAAGAACACGACTTCTTCACTGTCGGAGCATTTTTATGAATGCCATAGTATATAGTAGTGAGACTGTTTTGAAGAAGAAAGTTGCGTAGTGGCACAGTCAACCTTGTGCAAGGATCAATAAGAATTCTCGCGGCACGTGGTCTCCACTCTCGTGTCTAAAGCACTGTGTAGCCCCTTTCAAATGTTCTCCTGGGGTTCATATATCATGCAGCTATTATGTCCTTAAACAGATAGTGTGAACAAATGTGTTGTGTGCACCGCACGCTTTCTCTACTTACTCTGGCAACAGCTATACTTAAATACACTTATTTTCTTTCTACTTTCTATTTATTGTATTTCACATTAATCAAGATAAAGGTCGCAAAAATGGATTTGTTACATATTTCTTGGCAGGTACGATGGGAGTAGAAAAATGTAGTAGTAGGGTTTAAGTGATAGTCAATTCTTTTAAGAGATGGTCACTATGTGACGGCTTTGATACTATATTCTGTTTGCATGGCCAGCACATAAAACGAATAGCGACTTCCTGTATGAGCAAAGTATAAATAGATTATGTATATTAGCATCCTCTGATGTGATATGTCATGAATTAATACAATTAGCGAAATGGTACTCAAATGCGCATGAGATCCATAGAGTTTAAATTTACCCGAGATTCGTCTTCTCAGGATAAGAGGAATAGGATAGGGAGATAACTCGCCCTAATCAAGATTTGAACTCGGGACTTCCTGAACGCGAGGCATCACAGAGGCGGGAAAGATATTTGAAAAATCAAACCGGTAGTAAGACATCTCTTGAAAATAGTCAACACCACAAAAAACCTTTATTTGATATGAATAACGAGATCTACTTTTTGATTAGTAAGATTTAATCTATTTCTTACGGTTTACCAGCAAAAGTTATCTAGAATGAAAAAGGATTTCAGAGGCTATTTCCAGAGAATCCAAGACATATATTTCATTTCGTATTTCATACGACTTTATAGAAAGAGCAATTTTTGAGAAAATAAATATGTTCCATTTTTTTATGTAGAATCTAGTGTGTAGAGGTGAATTGTTTGAAAGTCTTCCTGAAGATGCTGAAGAACTTTTAAAGACGCTGAACTTAAATACAGGTTTGACATTTAATCGAGTTTTAATTCTTTAGGTTTACTATACACACACACACACACACACACACACACACACACACACACACACACGCTCACATAAACACATGTATACGCCCTCACACACACGCATCCACACACATACACAAACATACTCGCATACATACACATACACCTAGGCCTTTTTTATAAAAAGGCGGTTTTTTATTCAGGGGACCTCAAAACGTGTATTTCCACTGAACATTCAGCACGGAATTTTTGGGTGCAATGAATATCTTTTGTACCTACTACCTATGTATATGGTAGAGAAAGAAGAGAGATTTCAAAGTCTTAGTATATCATCTTTCCAATCATCAATATCGCGTGCATTTCATATCCTCTTCCTCACTGTCATACCTGGTGCTGGGCTGACCAGGTCTTCACTCTGTTCAGTCCATAGGTTCCTCTGCTTGCTGACAGGGATCTGACTCTAGACACTGGCTTGTAAGTCCTAGGGGTGTAAGTCCTACATACGAGGGGGGAGGGGGAGGGTAATCAGGTAAAGTAAAAAAAAAAAAAAAAAAAAAAAAAAAAAAAAAAAAAAAAAAAAAAAAAAAAAAAAGTAAAATTTAAATGGTTAAATCTATACCTTTCATAACCGCTAAGTTTACAGAATATCTGCGATCAGCGTTAAAAAGGACAAATAAAAGCATTAAATATGTAAATTAAGTGGTGATTTTAAGAGGATTAATAGATGAAAATCGGGCAATGTGATAAAAACTTATAGTTTGGGCTTTTAAATCTATTATTATCCGATTATTATCAACGTTTTCGTATATATCTCTTTATCTACTGTTAAAATAATGAGTGATGCTTTAATTCGCAGTTCTAGGCACTTTTACGAAACACAAAACGCCCTATTAAAACATAAAATATAGGTTCAACAAAACATAACACACTTGAATGATTTTTTCGGAGTAATATGCATTAGAAAAAAAAACTTTCTCCTCTACTTAAATCGGTGATTTGAAAAGGGAAACGAAACAAGTGCTACAACCATAGTTTTTGGAAAACCATGACAAACTATTAGCAATCCGACTTATGTTCCACAAATAACTTACAATCTATACATTAATGATTGTTTGGCCTATTCAGTAACCTCAATTTTGCATTTCATTGATCTACGGAACACTTTTTATGTTCAGGACTTTTTTCATTTATAAAATAACTGGACAATGTTATGTGAAGAGTAAGAATGTTTTGATGTTCTTGAAGACTCATGAAACAAAATAATAATTCTGGTAATAATTTACCATAAGGTTAATTAAGATATTCTAATATATTGACATTACAAACCACACTTCGCAATAGTTTCTACGCCGGATCTAGTTCAACATCAGTTTTTGGCCATGTCATAATTTTCTGATAGAAGTGGAGATGTTCATCTGGAATGTGTTATAATATTTTCCCAAAATCGGTTATTTTCTTATTGCTGATTATGATAAAAACTGTCCCGTATACTTTCCAAGATGGCGAATCTGGACTACTGTTCATTTTTTGCCAACGTGAAACAGTGCTGGATAACGCCATCCTTACCCTTTCCAGTAATGTATTCCCTTCCAGATAAGCGAGCTCTCTTTCCTTTTTCATGGGCATAATCCTCAGTATTTGGAACACCTCTTCTCTTATTCTTTCTTGGAGAATCCCCCTCGGAGCTATCCATAATAAGTAACACAAAAGCAGCTATTAGAGAAAACAGGAATCAAGTTAGTAAATGACAATATTACCAACACACTCTATTCGATCTACTCATTGAACAACTAACCACTCCAGTAACTCTTAGCAATTAACCATTATCAATGCCCTTTCTGAGTATAATGCAAAAACTTATCCTGGAGTTATTTCTCTTTTAAAATCAATGGAATTCTTAATCGGCTGTAGGAGTCATGCTTTATAAAGAACGAGCTTCTGTTTTACACTAACTGATAGTTTGAAAAATCAGAAAGAAAATGTGGACTTGTTTCCCTCTTCAAATCAGCGATTCAATTGATAGTTATTGTAATATTACAACCATTAAAATTTGTAATACTTTTTGGAAGCACATTTGCTCTACTATAGTATACTCCTTCACAGCCTTGCCTGTAAGTGAACTTTCTCCCCTAAGTATTAGATCAGTAACTTTCTTCTATGTATCCTTCTGTAACAATATTCTATTCCTACCCTCTTTTAGGGCAATATCGACAGCACCGCTGTCTGCGAGGAAAGCAGCAGAAGTACGTCTCTAAACATATCGTTTCCACAATAAATAAATTTCATTAAATATATTAAATATACAACATATACTCTTATTCTTGATAATATATTGTAGACAACACTTACAAAATTAGGATTAGTAACTTGCGGCTCTTACTATCTCCCCTCGGTCGTGTTCTAACTTCAGCCTCTCATTACTAAATCTTCACTTTTGTAACTAGCATTCGAAATATCTATTTTTGTCGGAGTAAACATTGGAGAGCTCCTTAATGTAGTTTAAATAACCCTGAGCTGAAGGTATGATTGCTCTGAAATTTCTCATGTTTTTTCTAAAATTTCTAGAGTTGTATTGAGAAAAACACAGTTGCCGATTTCATAAAAATAGATGAGCAGAATTTAGACCAAATTTATGAATACATTTTTCTCAGTTAATACTTTAGAAATGTTCAGCATTTAAAATGCTTCTTAGGCTGCAGTTTTAAGCTATGAGTGAAACTTCGGAAAGAGTTTCCCCAATATAGCCTAACTAAAACTTGCCATAAAGTTAATCTTATAAGGGAAATATTTTAGGCCACAAGCTCACCCAAGTTTGACTAGTATATATTTGCTTCGTTTGCGGACTTAAAGTTTACTTATTATGAGTAGTATGTTTTAGTAGTATTTTTCGAGTATATCAAGTATATTTTATTGATTTCAATAAAACTTGAACTATAAATATAATACAAACACAGACAGTGAATAATACTTTTGTTAGCAGTTTTAAAATAATTATATTATTTATTTACAAACTTGCCTATTGTTTTGAACAATATCTCAATGATTGCTGTACAAGCTTTAATTTTGTATATAGTGTGCGTATACAGGTTTTCCCAAAAACACTGACAACGCTTAGTATGTTGTGCAGGACGCCAAATTGATTGGTTTTCATTTCCTGTCTGGAAATGCACGGTTTGGACGCTGTAGCGCATCGAAGTGTGAGATGGAAATCCAACATCGAGCTGTATACATTACAACTGCGATTCAAACTGTGTACCTCCTACGTCCTATATCGGTGGTGGTGAGCCCCATGCACATGAACCAATATGTGGGGTTGTCTTTGAAGATTGTCAATCGCTTGGTGGACTCGAGTCATAAACTCCTCCGCTGAAGTTACAGGAGTGTCATATACAACTCCACAGAAAAACAGTCGCAGGTGTCAGATCAGGCGACCGTGCCGGCCATGGAACTGTTCCACCTCTACCAATCCATCGATTTGAATATGCGTCGTTGAGGTAATTCCGCACATTTACATCAAAGTGTGCTGGAGCTCATGTCCGTCATTTCAGCAGCTGTGTACTGGTATAAGTCACATTGCTTTAAAAATCTATACTGTACTGGAAACTACACAAGTAACGCAGTACGATCCCACACAACATTCTAAGCATTGTCGGTGTTTTTTTTGGGACACCCAGTATATGACGCTATAATATTTGCATGTGAATCGACAATATGTTTTATTAACATTTTAGGAATGATTTTAATACTTTATTTTATTATATTTATATGGTTTCTTCCAATTTTCGTGCTTAACCGACCTTTTGTTTTGAGTTACCTGTCACAGACAGACAGGAGGACAGACCATACACATCCACCTACCTTCCCACCCCCCCTCCCACACACACACATACGTATTTTTCTAAAAGTAGTTTTTTGGATTCAGGTAGTCTCAAAATGTATTTCCTGAAAATCTCGACCTTGAATTTTTGGTTGGATTACAATAATTCCTCTATGTGCTTATTGTACGTAGCAGGAAATTAAGCTAATAAAGATGTTTATTAAAATAAAATTTCCAAATAGTAAATCAGAGTTAGCAGTTTATGTTGTTAATATTTATCTTTGCTTTGGTATCTATTTACAAATGCTTTAAGTGGAAGCATCGTGTCGTTGAAAACTGCACGACTAATTGCAAACACTAGGCCGCTTCGACAAACATTGTTAGCAGTTGCAACTTAGTAAGAGTACAGTAAGGGAGATTTAACATTAATGAGCCAAATAAATGGAATGAGCTAATTGGGGAACCCTAAAGGCTTATGTTGCCGCAAGCTGAACATTACACACCTTTAAGTAAAGCCACGAACAGCGTCACTTAAGATACAACTGCAGTATTTCAGATAAAGCCTTGGATTAATACTTGCATAACCTAAGGCTCACCAGTTTCAATTCAACCCCCAGCTCGTGCTACATCCACAAGTGAATTAATTGTCCCGGGTATTCAGATACACATTTTTGCTTTATCTATTACGCACCTGGTAGGTAGAAATGGGCGAGTGAATGAGTGGGATTTAAGGGCCAGTCGACAGCTAGGACATTTCGGCCCAAAGCCAAAAGATAAAAAACAGGAAAACCCACATGCTTCTAAGCTTTACAGTAAAAATGTTGGAAAGTGGAAGTTAAAACAGTTAAAAAATTGGTACAGTAAATAATAAAAATGCTTTTTTGGAAGCGCTTAACGCCCCTTTTACTAAATGCGGCACCGCAGGCGGTGACACTCATGAAACATGGATTGAAGATGGAGTACCGGTGGAATGAGATGGCGAGGGAAACCGGAGAGCCCGGAGGAAACCCACTTCTACACCGTTTTGTCCACCACAAATCCCACATGCGGTCGCCTAGGATCGAATCAGGGTTTCTTTGTGAGAGGCGAATGGTCTAACCACGGTGCGGCCTGGTATAAGCGTTAAAAAAGGAAAACAAAAGAAAGTTGAAAAGGTAGATAAATTCGCGCAGACACTCGATGTCGAAAGCTGGTTCCCATATTATAGAGGGTTGTAAATGACCTAGTTGTCGACAGGAGCTCAAACCCACTTACTAACTCACTCACTCACTCACTCACTCACTCACTCACTCACTCACTCACTCACTCACTCACTCACTCACTCACTCACTCACTCACCTACCCACTCACCTACCCACTCACTTACCCACTCTCCTGCCCACTCACCTACCCACTCACCTACCCACTCACCTACCCACTCACTCACCCACTCACCCACACACTCACCTACCCGCTCACCTACCCACTCACCTACCCACTCACCTACCCACTCACTTACCCACTCTCCTGCCCACTCACCTACCCACTCACCTACCCACTCACCTACCCACTCACTCACCCACTCACCCACACACTCACCTACCCACTCACCTACCCACTCACTTACCCACTCTCCTGCCCACTCACCTACCCACTCACCTACCCACTCACCTACCCACTCACTCACCCACTCACCCACACACTCACCTACCCACTCACCTACCCACTCACCTACCCACTCACTTACCCACTCTCCTGCCCACTCACCTACCCACTCACCTACCCACTCACCTACCCACTCACTCACCCACTCACCCACACACTCACCTACCCACTCACCTACCCACTCACCTACCCACTCACTCACCCACTCACCCACACACTCACCTACCCACTCACCTACCCACTCACCTACCCACTCACTTACCCACTCTCCTGCCCACTCACCTACCCACTCACCTACCCACTCACTTACCCACTCTCCTGCCCACTCACCTACCCGCTCACCCACCCACTCACCTACCCACTCACCTACCCACTCACCTACCCACTCACCTACCTACTCACTTACCCACTCACCTACCCACTCACCTACCCACTCACCTACCCACTCACCTACCCACTCACCTACCCACTCACTTACCCACTCACCTACCCACTCACCTACCCACTCACCTACCCACTCACCTACCCACTCACCTACCCACTCACTTACCCACTCTCCTGCCCACTCACCTACCCACTCACCTACCCACTCACCTACCCACTCACCTACCCACTCACCTACCCACTCACCTACCCACTCACCTACCCACTCACCTACCCACTCACCTACCCACTCACCTACCCACTCACCTACCCACTCACTTACCCACTCTCCTGCCCACTCACCTACCCACTCACCTACCCACTCACTTACCCACTCTCCTGCCCACTCACCTACCCGCTCACCCACCCACTCACTCACTCATTCACTCACTCATTCATTCACCCACACTTTAAAAATGGAATATATGACTTGCAAAATGTCAATGCGTAGAATATAGTTATTTTTAAATGAACATTTCTATAATTCACTAAAATCATCTTTCTTGAACCTAATCTCGGGATTTCTACATGGTGTTGGAACTTACGAACCATAAGTTTTGTATACCGTACCCTCTTGTTCCAATGAAGCAGAAGTGGGGAATAAGTTAAAAAGCTGAGAATATCCGCCACCGGATATGAGGCTTTGAAATGCCGTTCACTTTGCATGACCAGGAGGGGACGAAAAACGCCCAAATACAAATGACTTCCCATCTGAGAAAAGTACACATTGAAATCAAAACTGGGAATATCTCGAAAATGGTTAACTGTACAAAAATAGGTTTGGTATAAATGTATCTTAAACGACATCTGTATTTTCTATGCAGTTAAGATTTTGTCTTTCTTACAGCTTACACGTTATGCCAAAGTCATTCAGATCGAAGAGGACTTTTGCGGTTATTTCCAGAAAATTCAAGTTAAACATTTAATTTTTCACGAAAATATCTTAAGCATATTACATTTGAATAAAATCGAAAGAGCCATTTTTGTGGAAATAAAGAATTTCGAGGAATTTTTCACCTAAATGGTAGTTCAAAGCGGGAGATTTTCTTGAAAATATTTGGTCGTAGTCTTCGAAGACACGACCATAAGTATCAAGGCGGATATTTAACCGTATGGTTTTTACTTTCTCTACTAAGTAGAGGCAGTATTGTATTCCACTAAAAAATTCGATGTCGAGGTTTCACACTAATAAATGTTTTGAGGTCCCTGAATAAAAAAAAAAAGCATTTTTAGAAAAAGGTTCTTGTATGTGTGTATGTGGACCGCCTTCGTAGCGCAGGTGGTAGCACGCTTGCCTCTGGCGCGGAGGACCCGGGTTCGATCCCCGGTACCAGAATGGGGATTTCCCCTCTGGGAGGTCTGGCACGGGGTGCACTCAGCCTCGTTAGGTCCCGGGGGGACCAATTGAGGAGCTACTTGGTGGAGAAGTAGCGGCCCCAGGTCTAGAAGATCGCATAACTAGCCGGGAGGGCTCGGGGCGCTGACCATGTCCCACCCTCCAGTACTGCACCTCACCAATGACGCCTGTAGTGGGCAGAGGTGGGGGACGCAGCGGCTGGGCGGTAGGCCTTGGCCCTTCATGGGCTGTTGCGCCGGGGTTTAGTTTTAGTATGTGTGTATGTGTACGTCTGTCGGTCTGAGGACAGCATTATTAAAAAACAAAAAACCAGTAAAAAACCAAATTTGGTATTTAAGTATTATTTGTTATTATGTTTATTATTGATATTTAAGTTTAGTATCCTTCAAGGATGCGACACGAATATTTTGAATAAAATTGTTTAACCCTAAGCTACCCCTTTACATGGAAAAGTTTTCGATTTTTTTTTAAATGGCTCTTCCTATTTACTCAGGATGACTTTTCCATAACTAGTAAACCGTAAGAGATAGACCAAATCTTACTATATAAAAATGTAGATCTTGCTAAAACACACAATTTATATCTGAATAAATTTTTTTGTAAAGTGGACCATTTCGAAGGTATTTCTTGTTGTTTGTGTGAGTTTTGGAGAACATACTTCTATCAAATGGAACATCGTTATTCATTTTTGTACATGTTAACCGTGCAAAGAGAAGGGAATTTGAAAACTAAAAGATTTGACTATCGCTCATAGTCTACTGTATTCCCATATTTGCCGTGTACGTACAAGAAGATAAAAATATAATTTCTGCAAATGTTTATCTCAACTAACACGAAGAAGATATAACAATAAGAGTTTGTAAAAATGGTTAGTACAAGAGTGGAAGTAGTCATGTGAGTGCAAACACGTCAGATTAACTATGGCGTTTACACACAGACACACACAGATTTTTTTCTAAAAGTGACATTTTTTTTGGATTAGGGTGCCTTTAAAACATGCATTTCCAGTGAAATCTTGAGTGTTTTCAAAGTTTGTCAAGAAGGAAAAAAGAAAGAAACGAAAACACATTCTCATTTTATCTCTAAAACCGGAGAGCCCAAGAAAGGAATAAAAGAGCATTTTCAGGGTTTGTCAGGAATAGCTATGGAAATGCAGAAACGTACTGAAATTTTGTTTTTAGAAGCGTTTGATGATCATGACGCTCCGACCTATCGCTGATTGTTTTTTTATCAGGTTCCAATCGTGTGACCAGTATTTGTTATCTGGAAAGCCCAGCACGGGAGAAAAGAGCGTTAAAATAAGCCACTAAGGATTAGCCTAATCCTATGTTGGCCACTGTTGCTGTTAAAGCACATCCATCTCTTGAGATTGAGGCTACTTATTTACAAACCGTTGCTGTTTTGTATACAGCTTGCAACAATATCTTTAAAATCCAAGTTAACATGTAAATGTTACTAAAACGATGAAATCTTCAAGTAAACTTTTCAGGATGTCTATTTGTGTGTTAGATATTATCTCAGGCTTCTCCACACGTGAGTACTTTTAGAGGAATATTTACCCATTATGTATGCATTTATGTATGCAAATTATACATGCATTATGCAAATTAATGTGATATTCAAATGTCGAATGCTGTTTAGGTTGCAGGTGAGATAAATATTGTCTTTTATTTTCTTGAATACCTATGGCTGGCAGAGGTATATACATTTCATCCGATGAACATGTTTTGAGAAACCGTACATCAAACAATAAACTGTTTAGAAAGTTTTACATGTATATATCCGTGAACAGTGTTACTTAAAAATACGAAAGGTTACAAACTCCATATTTAAGTCTAGTATCTTTATAATCACTTTGGTTTTTTTTTTTTTTTTTTTTTTTTTTTTTTTTTTTTTTTTTTTTTTTTGAATGAACAGAACTGTATTAAAAATCATTTTATGGGGCGTGATGGAAACAAAGCATAAAATACTATTATACTTCCTCTTTATATTAGAAATAGATGTTAAAATCTCTTTTCGTGTTGAATGGCAAATTCGGTTTCTAGTCTCTCTGCCCCACTTTCTCAATACTTCTCTGTTACCCTTCTCTGCGTACTCCCTCCTAATCGTCTTTCTCCCGTCCCTACCTTCTCTTTCATCCTCTGTGTCACCCTTTCTACTCATTCCACTTCTATAGCATTCTCAGCGTTTCCTGTGCAACTTATACGTAATGTGATGTTTAGAAAATCAATAGTAACATTGCTTTTTCCACTGTGTTAATGCACCTAATTAATCAAAATCGTTGGAGCCATCTTTGAGGAAATCAAAATTTTACATGAAAAATTATCCAAGTAAAGGATAGTTTGGAATGGGTAATTTCTTTGACAATATTCGTGTTGCATCCGAGTAGAGATAATCGTATGGATATAACAGATGTTAAGAAAAAAAGATATATAGAGTTTGACTATTTTCTATGTCTTGTCCTTCCTTTGTCTCCTAACATATAATGGCTAAGTTCGTTAATTTTCCTGTCACTTTATTTTCCCTTCAAAAACTGAAGTACAAAAACAAAATTTGGTTTTATTATTAACACGGTCTATGTGACATTGCAACTCACAGTTTGTCTTCTCGTAACCTTGGCACAGACGCTTTTCTGTCTGTCAGGTTTAACGAACTGCTGACTTCCACGATCGTACTCACTAAAACTGTTTCTTACAAAAATAGCGCTGACGCGACGTATCAATGTCCCAAACTGTATCAGTCGACACATACAGTCCTGTGAACTACGACTGTATACACACAAAAGTATTCTAACGGCTGTCTCGTTCAACACTCACGATTCCCTCACAAAAACTTTTATGTGTTGCACTCACATGACTTTCTCTAATCTTGTGCTAACTAGTCTTACAAACCCGTATTCATCTATCTTCTTCATTTTAGTTGAGATAAACATTTGCAGAAATTATTACTACTTTTTTATAGAGCAAGGGGAATATGGGAACACAGTGGGCTTTGAGCGATAGTCAAATCTTTTAAATATGCTCGCTATATGACAACGAAATTCCATTCTCTTTGCGTGACCAAGAAATAAAAAAATGAATTACAACCTCCCATTTGAGAACGGTCATACGTATTGCAAAACTCGCACAAATAATAAGGAATATCTCCGAAATGGTTCTCTCCACAGAAATAAAAATGCATTTGAACATAACGTGTGTGTTTTAACGAGATGTAAATTTTTGTATAGTAATATTTGGTGTATGTATTATGGTTTACCAGTTATGCAAAAATCATCAAGAGTAAACAGGACTACATGGGATATGCTCAGAAGATTAAACGTATATATTTCATTTGCCACAAAAATACCTTAAACATATGGCATTTTAATCAAATGTTAGAGCCACACACACACACACGCGCGCGCGCGCGCGCACGGACCATGTTCTAAATTTACTTTTTTTGTATTCAAATGCCCACAAAACATATTTCTGGTGAAATCTGTGCACATTGAATTTTTGGATCAAATACAATATTTCCCCTGCTTACTATATGTTGTAGAGAAAGTAATAACTTCAACTCCTTTCGTCGTCTCGCTTTTTTATAGGCAGAAATGACAGCACGGTTTTTTCTTGAAATGTACCATTATTCAAACCTATCAACAATGGGCAAGTAGTAGAAGCTTAGCGGATGGCTTAGAAACCCTTTGTTCTATCACATTCATTGTTGTTTTTCACTTATTCACAAGTCGCGTAACCTTGGCTCTCTTTTTTGTGATGCACGGCCGCCTAGTGGTCTGAGGTAGTCGACCTCCACCTATTTAGGAAGTATACTGCTCTGAATTAGTAATCTTCCGCATTTTCATAGTTATGTTTTATTTTACTTCGTAGGAGAAGTTAAACTGAGGTGTAGATCCTAGAAATAGAATTTACCAATGCATGCTATAAGTATTCTGTCGCTTTTAATAGTAATGAGTACAACTTTACAATGTCAGATGTTAATTTTGGTTCTTGCAGAGGTTCATTTTGTTGCTATTTGGAAATAACCGAAACGTTTCTTTGTACTACGTAGACGGAAATCGAAGACTGGCAAGACAGACTCTCACCAGCGGAATAAAATTGAAATGGAAAGGAAATGGTTTCGCGATAAAAAGAGCGAACTAAGGGAACAAAAATGTAATAAAGTGTTTTATAATGGAATATTTCTTAGTAGAGCAGCGCCCTAATGCTCCCTTTCAATAGCAGCTTTTGCGTTGAAAATAAAGTTCAGTTTAGTTCCAACGTAAACGAGCAGGCAGAATATAGCTGGTGGATTAATATTCAACATTGGTACCGTTCAATATAAAACCGTATTTACGTTAAGAGCATCGACAGTAAAATGAACGGAAAAGTAATTTAAGACATATCTGACATGACAGGACTTTCTCTACTCTTGTACTCACCATTCTTGCAAACACTTATTCTTATATCTTCTTCATGTTAGTTGGGATAAAAATTCGCAGAAATTATGTTATTATTTCCTTGTATGTATAATGGGGATATTAGAATACAGTAGGGTTTGAGTGATAATCAAATCTTTTAAAGATTTTAAATTCCGTTCTTTTTGCACGATTAACATATAAAAAGTTAAAGAACGATGTTACAAATATGTTGTCCAAAACTCACACAAATAACAAGAAATACCTCCGAAATGGTTCACTCTACAAAAAAGTTATTATAACATAAATTGTGTGTTTTAGGAGGATCTACATTTTTTCTATAGTAAGATTTGGTCTATAAGTTACGGTTCAACAGTTATGCAAAGGTCATCTAGAGTAAATAGGACTTCATGGGCTATAGCCATAAAATTCAAGATAGGTATACATTTCATTTGCTATAAAAATATATCAAACATATGGCATTCTAATGCAAATTGCTAGAGCCATTTTTAAGATAATAACAATTTTCCAAGTAAAGGGTAGTTTAGGGTGGAGGAATTTTCTTCAAAATGTTCGTGTTGCATCCTTGAAAGACATTAAGCTTAAATGTCAAATTTGGTTGTTAACCAAGTTTTCGTTTTTGAGTTATGCTGTCCACAGATTGACTGACACACACACACACACACACACACACACACGCGCGCGCACACACATACGGACCTTTTTCTAAAAATTATTTTTTTGATTCAGGGGACTCAAAATATATTTCCAATGAAATCTCGACATTGAATTTTTGGTGGAATACAATACTTCCTCTACTTACCCGTAGAGAAAGTAAAAATGAATAGCGATTTTCCATTTGTGGAAAGTGTAAATATTGTAGGAGTAACACAAATAACAAAGAATATCTCCGAAATGGATCATTCTACAAAAAAAAAAAAAAAAACAAAAAAAAAAAACAGTAAGATGTAGAGTTTTTGAATAGTAATGCTTGGTCTGTCTCTTACGATTTACCAGTTATGCAAATGTCATCCAGAATAAACGGGACTACATAGGTAATAGCAAGAAAATTCAGAATGTAAATTTCATTTGCCATAAGAATATCTCAAGCATATGAACTTTTAATCAAAATCGTTAGAGCCATTTTCGAGTCATCTTCGGGTCGCATCCTTTGGAGCTATTAACTTAAATACCAACTTTGGTTTTTAAACGACTTTTTCAGTTATGCTGTCCACAGACACACACACGGACCTTTTTCTAAAAAGAAGTTTTTTTTTTTTTTTTTTTTTTTTTTTTTTTTTTTTTTTTTTTTTTTTTTGTTCAAAGGGACTCAAAACATTTCCTGTGAAATATCGACATAGATTTTTGAGTGGAATACAATACTTCCTCTACTTACTATCCGTAGTAGAGAAAGTAACTAGTCTATGTGCAATTACAAAAATGAAAGATAGATGATGAATGTGATAATCAAACAGAGCAAATGACAATCATACAAGCTCTAAGGATATACCCACTATGGAACAGGACTGTAGTTGTATTCACGGAGAGTAAAATTACGATAGACTTATTGGAGAATAACAGCAAGTATGGAACCAAAATTAAAAGTTTTAGGCACTCTATAACTCTCTTTATCAGAACTGGCAGACTCATCCTATATGGATAAAAGCGTGTGCTGATACACCGGAAAATGAAACATTCAGAAATATGCCAGAAACCTATTGGAAGATTTTTCCAAAAGAATCCATGCCAAACTACCCTTTACCTACATAATATTTTTTTTCGAAAATTTTGATTTTATTAAAAATAGCTCTTCACGATTTTGATTAAATTACACATGTTTAAAATATTTTAACAACAAACGAAATTAAATAAGTACATTTGATCTCATTTCCTCCGAAGTTTTGCAATTTCGTCCCATCGAAAGACGAGCTAATCAGCAAAGTATTCCCGAACATCATTGATAATCACAAAAGTAACAAATGGTTAAGCAAGCGAGCAATTTGGGCGGCTAAGAATGAAGACGAAGCCACTAATTATCCAACTGAATTGTTAAACTTCTTGAATGTGCCTGGTTTACCACCGCACAATTTACAGAAGGTGGGCATCCTGCTTTGGAATCAAAACCAACCAAAACTATGCAATGGCACGCGCTTGGTGATAAGAGAGCTTATGAGTAATGTGATACACGCGACAATACTCAAAGGAAAATTTAAGTATGAGTTAGCTCTCATTCCGAGAATTCCAATGAACCCAACGAATATTCCCTTTGAGTTTAAACGAATTCAGTTCCCGATTTGTCTTGCCTTCGCCATGACGATTAACAAATCACAAGCCAATCCTTGACTGTTTGTGGTCTCAACTTAGAAAATCCATGATTTTCTCATGGTAAGTTGTTTGGTACGTGGCATGTTCACGTGTGGACAAATCATCCGCTTTCTTTGTTCTTGCGCCTGATAAAAAAACAAAAACATCCCATGCTGCACAATCTGTACATAGTTTAATTCAATCATGTCTTGCTGACACGCAATTGATATACTTTTTAAATTTATTTTTGTGCTTTTATCTTAAAAGTACTGAACTAAATATTTATTTTGTATTCATTGTATTATTTTCATAAAATCATAAATTACGTTCAGCTAATCTGTAACACAACATTCATTGACTGTTAGGTGGTACGAAGTTGTAATAAAAAAGCGACAGATGATGATCAATTTCACAACACAACACGCAGAGATCTATGGCTTTTGTGTTTCGAGTTTAGTTAGTTCTCAACAAGCTTGACTCACTTCTGACACAAAGGACTTGCAGGAAATCTGTCCAGTTAAGGATGTCTAGTGCAGACTGTTCCTGCTTGTTAAATCATCTCCTCACTCTGTCTTGAACATCCCACCTTCGCGGTTTGCACTTCGCCCTTCGTCTTGCCTTTCACCCCTGTAAGTCACACCCACAGGAAATAATAACAAGACTATGTAGCCAAATAGTTCCTTAACCCTCTAATACAGGTGTTGCCGTTTGGCAACAAATATATTTAATCAAAGTTTTACTTATTGTAACAGTGTTTTTGTTATTTTCATATTATATTGGCATTTAAAAATAAGATACAGCTATTGGTAGCTATTTATATTGTAGATGTATCAATTTATTTCAAGATTATTGCAGTTTTCTTTTTTCTATTCCTTTCTCAAAAATCAAATTCCATGCAATTATACTGTATGTAAAACCATCATTATCCACGTGTACCATGCCACTGGTTATTGTACGTGGGTCCTCCCCCTCCTTTACTACAGCCACTTTTAATTGCAGTCACTGATATTAAACTCACGACGTTCGATTATATGAATGACTTATCAGTTCATTTCGTCATGCCCATTCGAATTGCTTTCTTTAAGGTGTCCGTAACAGGTACAATAGAATTCCGATAACTGAACTAATGTGGGCTGAGAGGTTCCAAAATGTCGAGTTTTACGGAATGGAGTTTGTTATTTACAACTCATAACTCAATACTGCAAATTATATAAATATCGGAAACAAAAGTATAAAATATTCTTAAATTTATTATGTACATATTTAATGTTCCCTTTTGTCCGCTATCTTTAACAAATCCAATTTAATTTCCTCTACCATGTTAACTTGTCTTCTCTTCTCGTTCAATATTTTCACTGGCACAAACACAACTCGACACAACACTTGGAAGCTGCACTGTAACAGAATGTCGAGTTATCGCGATTCTACTGTATACCTAAACCGGTTCAGGAACTAGTACAATAATTCATGTAATAAAGGTTCAATTAAGTTATGCTGTACTGGACTAATCATTCTGATTAGTAACTTGCACATCACTTTCTCTACTCACCCTTCTATAAGCTAATATTAAAAAATCTGATCTGTTGCACTCACATGGCCTTCTCTACTCTCGTTAAGACTTAACTCGTGTTAAGATAAACATTTGTACATCATTATCTTCTTGCTTATTTCCTTGTAGGTGCAAGGGGAATATTAGAATACAATAGACTTTGTGCGATAGTCAAATCTTTTAAAGCCTTGAGATCTCGTTCTCTTTGCACGCTTAATGTATAAAAACATTTACAACGATGCTCTATTTTACGAAAGTTTTAAGTTTTCCAAAACTGACACTATAAGGAATATCTCCAAAATGGTTCACTCTACAAACAAATTATTGGGATATAAATTATGAATTTCTGGAAGATCTACTTATTTTATATAGTAAGATTTGGTCTATCTCTTACGATTTACTAGTTATGAAAAACATCAGGAGTAAACAGACTACATAGACTATAGTCTGAAAATTCAAAATATACATTTCATTTGTCATAAAAATATCTTAAACGTTTGACAGTTTAATCAAACTCGTTATGACCATGTTCCATGTACAGGGTAGTTTAGTGTGGAGGAATGTTCTTCAAAATCGTATCGCACCCTAAAAAGATTTTAAACTTAAATACCAATTTTGGTTTTTAACCTACCTTTCGTTGAGTGCGGTGTTATTTATCAATAACTGCATAAATTAAGACGCTGATACAATTTTTAAAGGCTTTCGAATAGTGTTCTTTTTGATTTGCTGAGGACAAAACTCCAGAAAATGATTAGGTTGGGTAATTAGCATGATTTAACACTTTCCTTTGGTGTATCTGGAAATGTTGCTATAAAATCTTGGTGAAATCAACAAATGGACACTCCGTTTTCTTTGTACATTCAGGAAAAGGAAGTGATAAGGGCTTTACATTTAGAAAAAGTGTAAGGATTGAACAATTCAAACCAACAGCAAGTAATATTTCGGAAATGGTCAAGTCCGTAAATATGTATTTGATATAAATTATTTTTAACAAGTTATACATTTTTTGTGCAGTAGAGTCTTGTCCATCTCTTACAGTTTACTAGTTATACAAAATTAATCCAGAGTGAAGTGGATTTCAAAGCATTTTCCTTGAAAATTAAGTTATACATTTCATTTGTCATAAAAATGTCTTAAACATGTGGCATTTTAATCAAAATTACTATAGCAATTTTGGAGAAAGTCAGACATTTTTTTTAACTTTTCTGCGTAAAGTTTAGAGTAGAAGAACTTTGTTGAAAGTATTCGTACGTACCCTCGGATGGTGCTGAACTTGAAGTACCAAGTTTGGTATTTAACCGATTCCTCTTTTTGGAACTATGTTGCCCACACACGCAACGCACACATACACATATGAACCTTTTTCTAAAAATGCCTTTTTTATTCTGGGTGTCTCAAAACGTATTCGCAGTAGTATTTCGATATCGAGTTTTTGGGTGGAATGCGATGCTTTCTTATGAAGCAGTAAAATCATTTTATGTACTGAAGCTTAGGTTATACAGAAGCATCAGTTTGTAACTTGCCAAAAACTGGAGCTTTTAAAACCGTTGCTTTATGATTTTAAATAACATCAATAGCATAACGACAGGTACATATAGAATATATTGGTGCTGTGTGGAAGCAAAGCTTTTGGAGACTCTGTAAGCAACTGACACTCGTCTAGTTAGCCATGATGTTCAACGTTTTCGTGACAGGAAGTTAATTGCCTTTTATTTGGAAGAAAAACCTTTGATATCGCTGGTGTTGTTGAATTACTGGCTGCATTTTCACAAACAAATTACGAGCTATATGTGCCTCAAATCCTTGCTGCGTCATTAGTTTCTTTATGAAGGTTTTGCAATAAAGTAGCTGTAAAATGTGAACATAGATGGATAGGCTAGATTGGCAAGTGTGCACATAGGAGAAAACTGTAAAACAATATGTGAACATCAACGGCAAGAACGCGATAAAATATTAGTTCCAAATTCTTTACAAGAATGATGGTTCCTCAAGTAAAGATATTGAAGTATCGATTGAGCCTCTATGGTAGAAATATTGCATTATATCAAAAAATTCCATATTTGTTTTCAACGGAGATAAAATTTTTAGATTACATGAAGCTAATGACAATTTTTTTAAAAGAATAGTGTGTGTTTATGGATTGGTGTGCCTGTGAACAGCTAAGCTTACTGTATTCGGGAGATTTTGAATGAAATTGGAAAGTCTCACAAAACCGCACGCTTGCCATCTTGGTATAGTATCTGTTAGTACACTTGGATAAAATACTTTTTTATTAAAAAGGTGTTCGCATATGTGCATGTTTCTGAAAAGTGTAGGTTAACAGCAGAAACAGCTCCACTGCTGGTAATACTTCTATCTTCGGTTTTATTACAGCTACTGGGCATATTCAGAGCTTTAAAATCTTGTTTGCATTGGTGTCATCATGCCCCGTTTCGACCTTAATCTCGGTCATTTTCTTTTCCTCTTTCTGGTTGAATATAGTTGTTTTGGCCATCACTCATCTTCCATTCTTATTATGTCCTAACCATTTTAATTCCTTCATCTCAATTCTTTCAATTAGCTGTCTTTTGCCTCCATTACGTTTCTAATTTCCTTATTTGTGATATGTTCTAATTTTGGCTTTTTGACACTTCTGCGCAAATAATCCATTTATAGAGCGATTAGTCTATTCATGTAGTCATTTTTGATTGTCCATACCTCATTTCCAGATTCCACCAACGTTTTACCAATATATTTTTGGTGTCTTTCCAAATGTGCTTACCGCACCATATAGCAGTTAACGATGATATTATTTTCCGGCTTAGTTCAATGCTAAGTTTTACGTTCTCTTTGTTTATACTGTTACGGGATTTATTAAATGATGGTCAACACATATCAGCGTGAATATAGCAGCAGGAATAATGTTTTTACTGAAAGATGGAAAGTTTGATTGATATCTGACGCTACTCTTATCTTCAGGGTCGATGGTCACAGAATGGAATGCATGAATCAACGTTCCTTTTATCACAACATATTTATTCGTAAATTTACACTTTTAGCACTATGTTCATTAGTTAACAACTTTCAAAATTCGATAGAATCTACACTGGTTAAAAGTTTGGGTGTAATTTACATGTTCACACGCTATCAGCAAAAATATACATCCTTTCACCTTGAGCTCACAGACGCTAATGAATCTAGTTCCGAGCGTCTCTATGACGCAACACCGCCATTCTTATGTATTCATCCGCGCAACAGTTCTCATTGGTTGAACTCAAAGTGACGAGAAGACATTAGATCTTGAATATTAAAAAGAAATAAGTCCCTGATACACCCAAATTAAAAGAATTAGAAATTTACACACTCTTACAAAAATATTTACATGAACAATCCTCTATTGATCAATATTCTGTCTCATATGCCCCTTGTTTTGTTTTTCAAGTTGTCACCTTATTTACAATCTTGAAACACAATACAATACTTCTCCCTACTCCTATGATTCAATCACTTTGTACAATTTTTTTTTTTTTTTTTTTTTTTTTTTTCAGTCTTCTTCACTGTTTGTCTTTGTCCTTCGTTTTGACATGATACAGCATGTCTTTATAAATTTCACATATTCGATTACTACACAATGCATTCAGTTATTATACAATACATATCCAGTTATTGTACAACACATTTAGTTATTACACAATATGTCCAATTATTATACAATATATATTCAGTCATTGTACAATATACCCAGTTATCATATCACATATGTTATTATTATACAATACACCTTCAGTCATTATACAATACATATTCAGTTATTGTACAACACATTTGATTACTACACAACATGTCCAATTATTACACAATACATATTCAGTTATTGTACAATATATCCTGCTATCATACCACATATGTTCTGTTATTATGCAATACATATTCAGTTATTACACAATACACATTCAGTTTTTGCATAACGCATTTAGTTATTACTCAACATATTCAGTTATTACACAATATATCCAGTTATACAATACATATTCAGTTATTGTACAACACATATTCAGTTCTTATACAACACATACTCAGTTATTGTACATTTGACATTGACACAAATATAATTTAAGTGTTTCATGTGGTTTTTGACTTGTATTCATTGCTATGAGGAGAGAAAAACAGGATACAAATTTTGAGCTAATGATTATGATCATATTTATGGCAATACTTTATTCAGTTCTTTGCCTTCTTTGTCTTATGAGCTTATGTATAGGCGGGTTATTGAGTCGGTTCTTAAACTCTGATGTTACTAATTGTACTAATTTTCTTGATTGGGTTATTATTCATTGTTGTTTGGTTCAACATTTCTTCGAGCTTAGCATTGGCTATATTCATCTTAATTCATGGGCATTGTTTTTCTGGTTATGGTTTTCCTCATTTCACTAATTGTCATTTCTTTGTCTCTTATTTCTATAAGAGAAAACTTCTATACTTACAATTATTCTGTAATTGTATTATTTTTCTTCTCAATTTACCCTCGACATCTTTGTGTCGAAATATTATATCTTTTTCATCATAATTGATTCATTTTTATTTTTGTTCCTGACATCCTCATGTCAAAAACATATTATCTTCCGTCGCTATGATTCATTTCTTTAATGACAATCAGTGTCCTCGTCTGTTTTTGTTGACAATGCTCTTTGTGGTCGATATAGCCAATGACTATGTAGATTTTCTTCCTTGTTGTAATTCCTAATCTGAACATAATTTTCTATAAGTAACCCATTGAAAATTGTTATCTTCTTTCATCTCTACTACTCCTGCCTTACACATTCGTCGACAAAGACTATTTGGTCCTTTCTTTGTATGGCTTCAATTTATTTTTATGGTATCTTCCTACCAACTTGCCATTTGTATTCTGTAGCTCATACGTGTGGTCACCCAGCTGTTTTGTTATGACCAGTGGTTCCATCTTTCTCTCTGTGTAGCCATCATGGTGTCGATGTCAATTGTAAGTTGCTGAGATTTTGTTGTTTGTCATCCAGCCAGTTGGGACGAACTTAGTTGTTGAGATTTCCCTGAGTGTTGGTGGTGGTGGTTATTTCTGTATTCTGTGCAGCATCTGCCCTGTTTGGCACATCTTCATTCTGTTCCTGTTGTCTTATGTTGTCAGTGTACCATTGGTCTCTGCCCCTTTGGCGTGAACCTCTGTCGTATGACGGTCTGTGGTTGTTCAAGTGTTCCCTACTGAATTGCATGTGATTCACTTGATGGGTACGGTCTCCTGGTCTTCCACGATCATATCTATGCGTTCTGTATCTCGATTCACCCCTCGGTATCGTGTCGTGGTACCGCTGTCTTGTGTTCTCCATCCTCTCGCCATGATTATGTGGTTGTGGGAAATGGTGTGCCCCTCTCCCCCTTTCATGGGTACTCCTAGTATTTCTATGTTCTCCCTCACTCTGGTTGTTCGTAGCCGTGTTCCGGTTTAGGATGGGTGAGTTTGGGTGACCGTTCCTATGTCTATGCTCATTAGGCCGACCATTTTGTGTTTCGAAGGCTGTCAGCAATTCTATCATATCTGCAAAATCTACTGGCCTCGCAACAATTAACCCTGTTCTCACTGTGTCTGGGAAATGTCTTGTTATGCTGGTAATTAGTTCTGCCTCCGACAAGTTGGGGTCTAATAGCTTTCCTTTGTTGGCTACTTTCATAAAATAATCGACTAACGACAACCCTTTGGTTGGATCGTATCTACCTGTCGCTAGCTCTACCCTAGTTTGGTTTTGTTTAGCTGGGCCCCAATACCTTGATAGGAATAAATTTCTGAATGAGCTATACGACTCATGACCAGCTAGTGTTAACCTGAGCCATTCTAATGCCTTGTTTTTTAAGCTTTTCTTAACTATCATCATCCTAAGCTCGTTTGGTATCCTTTTCACTTTAAAATATTCTTCCATCTCTTTAACAAAGAGTTTTGGATCGTCTCCCTTCTCCTCGTCAAATGTAGGTGGTGTGATTTCATGTAATATGCTGTTGGTGTAACATGTGTTATGTGTTGTGTCATTGTTTGGTTGTGAACCTCTTTCTCTATATGGTGAGTCAACATTTTGTACATTATTCAAATAACTCTCATCTTGTACATTACTTACATCTAAATCATCTTGTCTTTGTAATGCCTTCACAACATCATTTACATTAGCCAAACTTTCTTTCCCTTTTTTCATTTCTTCACAAATTGGTTTTAAATCATTCTTTATTTCTAAGTGGCTTTGTTTCATATCATTTATAGCATCCTGTTGTGAAAGCATCACATCATTCATTGTCTTAATTTTAGGAATTACAATTTGTTCTACAGTTTCATTAATAATGTCTTTCTTTACTACCTCAATCTCTTTCCTTAATTCCTCAGTTATTTCTGCTTTTACATTTGTTATCTTACAGTCTACACTTGTATTACATTCTGTTATTTCATCCCTACATCTAGCAATTTCTCCTTCTAACACAATTTTATTCTCTCTCATCTCTGATTCTATCTTTCCCATCCTATCTCCTACAATTTCTATCCTAGCTTCTAAGGCTTCCTTTGTTTCATTTAAGTTTTTATGTACTAATTTTAAATTAGTTTCCATTACTTTCATATTTTCTTTACACTCCTGTCTTCCTAATTCTATTTTCTGTTCTAGGTTCTGTCTACCTAATTCCATTTTCTGTTCTAAGTTCTGTCTACCTAATTCCATTTTCTGTTCTAAGTCTTTTCTCACTTCCTCCATTTTCTGACCTATCTCTTCCTTATTCTGTTCCAGTTTCTGACCTATACTCTGACCTAAACTTTGTTCTATGTCCTGTCTCAATTCTATGTTATTTTGTTCCATTTTCTGACCTAATTCTTTTTTATTATTTTCCAAGTCCTCTCTCACTCCCTCTATTTTCTGACCTATACTCTGACCTAAACTTTGTTCTATGTCATGTTTTAATTCTGCCTTATTCTGTTCCATTTTCTGACCTAAACTTTGTTCCAGTCTTTCAAACATGATCATCATTAACCTTTGGTCTTTGCTTATTTCCGCCTGTTCCTCACTCTCTAATTCTACCTGATAACTAGGCCTATCTGCCCCTTCCCCCACTCCTGTTTCTATCTCTTTTCGCGACATTTTATTTTCTTTATCCAATTCACTTAAGGTTGAAAGTCCCGCTACTTTGCCACTTCTCAGTAGCATATGCAATGGAAATAAAATGTATGTAAAAACAAAAAATTTTGATCCTACTTTCTTTTCTGCTGGTTCTCCGTCCAGTTATTTACGTCTCCTGGGTAGTTGGCTTCGCTAGATGATCTCCGGTGTTTTTCCCACGTTGATTCTCCGTGTATCGATGTTTTGTTGATATCAGTCGATGGTCTAATGGCGTCTTTTTCCTGCACGATGAGATGGCGTCCTTTTGATGTTTTTATCGTACTCGTAATTTTGCATTCCATTCTAAATTCGCGCTCCACGTTGGGTAAGCCATTTTGTTACGGGATTTATTAATGAGTCTTTACCTAGCAGCGGGAATATAGCAGCAGGAATAATGTTTTTACTGAAAGATGGAAAGTTTGATTGATATCTGACGCTACTCTTATCTTCAGGGTCGATGGTCACAGAATGGAATGCATGAATCAACGTTCCTTTTATCACAACATATTTATTCGTAAATTTACACTTTTAGCACTATGTTCATTAGTTAACAACTTTCAAAATTCGATAGAATCTACACTGGTTAAAAGTTTGGGTGTAATTTACATGCTCACACGCTATCAGCAAAAATATATATCCTTTCACCTTGAGCTCACAGACGCTAATGAATCTAGTTCCGAGCGTCTCTATGACGCAACACCGCCATTCTTATGTATTCATCCGCGCAACAGTTCTCATTGGTTGAACTCAAAGTGACGAGAAGACATTAGATCTTAAATATTAAAAAGAAATAAGTCCCTGATACACCCAAATTAAAAGAATTAGAAATTTACACACTCTTACAAAAATATTTACATGAACAATCCTCTATTGATCAATATTCTGTCTCAATACCTTCAATACGCAAATAATATTTGATGTGTGTAATAAATTGGAAAGGGAAGGATGAGCAAGGTTTAGATCTGGGGTAATAGGATAGAGGGATATGAAACAGGGAATGAACCCGCAGAAGTGCCCTATGTGTGGGGAAATAGAAACAGATTTGGACTTCATTATGGACTGTGAAAGGACTAAAGTAGAACTAGGTGGTCAAACGTACCAAGGATGAAAGTAGGAAAGCTAAATAATACTGAGGTGGTTAGAAAGCTAGGAAAATTGTTAGGAAAGACGAAAGAAAAATGTATGAGAAGCATATTGAGAATCAAAAAGTTGGAAGATGAAACGGATGCCCAACAGGTAAATTTGATATAAGTAATTTAGTTATAGTTCATTCTGTATTAGGAGCTAAAATACACAGACCTGGTGTATAATATACTAACTAACCACGATGTCTATCTATATCAGGGGCAACTCTAAAATTGTAGTTTGTGGATTGTTTCAATTTTGTATGGTAAATTTATTGTCATTTTGGGGGGGGGGGATTATTGACCGAATTCTTGTGCTTGTTTTGTTTATTATCAGAAGGAGATAATGTAAAGTTATGTACGTACAATTGTGATAGTGTTCAGCTGAAATAAATTACAAATTATTCCCAAATATTTCGTTTGTTTCACTTGTATTCCTTCCTCTAACATTAAATTCTCTCTTTCATTGCTATTTATAGTGAAATATTCTGTTTTTGTTGTAAGATCCCATTATCCACTTTTTTAACCTTTCTATTATAAATTCCAAATAAAAAAATTTTTTTGCGCTAAAACCAGCTGGTCATAGGCAAATTGTAGTACCAACAAGAATCTGTCGACTATTGGAATACTCATACCTTGGCAGTGTTGTTTCCAATTTTAATTATTAAATAAAATTGGTGATGGACTGCAACCTTGGTTTAGTCACCTTGTGGTTTTTATAGGATTAGATATTATATTTCCAATTTTAACCTAAGCAGTGTTATCTTAATAAATCTGTTTAACAATTTCAATTACTTTTCTATCTGTATTATACTTCTCTAATACTTCCCATAATTTTTGCGTTCTAAACATATCATTTTAAAATGGTTTTCTTCTCCAACTGGAGGAAACTGTAAATAAGGTACGCTCGATTCGGCAAGGGCTGCTGGAAGAAACATTCAGTTGGTATAGTGGCTCCTGGAGTGTAGGCAAAGAGCCGAATGCAATTGTTTTACCAGTTGCCATGCAACTTGGGGTTCGCTTACACTGACCTACGTCGTAGTAATATAATACCAAATAATGCTAACAATATGATGTGTTGCCATCATATGACTCTCTACTCTTGTACAAACTATTCGTAAAACACCTATTCTTCTACTTTATATTAATTGAGATACATTTTTGCTGAGGTTATCTTACAAGTATTCCTAGTTCTCTTGTAGGTGCAAGGAGAACATGCGAAATTCCGATCCTTTTGCTTGGCAAAGAGATTTAAAAAAGAAAAAAGAAGAAAAAAAAAAAACGAATATCACCAGTTTGAGAAAAGTATATGTATTGAAAAATTCAGACAAATGACAAGGAATATCTCCGAAATGGTACTCTCCACAAGAGAAATGATGCTTTAGACATACATTGTCTTTGAACAAGATCCTCATTTTTTCTGTAGTAAAATGTTCTCTGTCTCTTATGGTTTACTAGACATACATACAAAAGTTACCCAGACTGTACAGGACTTCTGAAGTTCCCTTCTTTGTGAACTTCTTTTCATAACTAGTAAACCGTAACAGCTGGACATAGTCTTACTGTAAAAATAATGTAAAATCTAAAATCCCTTAAAATCTACAATTTATATAAAAAGGTTTTTTTTTTTTTTTTTTTTTTTTGAGGAAATGGCCATTTTTCACATATTCCTTGCTATTGGTCTAAACTTTCAAATGTTTGTTTTGCTCGAAGAGCACTCATTTGTTTTCTTATATCCTGGGCATGCAAGGAGAATGAAATTTCAAAGCCATCTCATAGTAACCTAACCTTGAAGGATTTGTTAATGGTAAGCCTACTGTGCTCTCCTATAACTACTGCACCTATAAGGAAATATGTAATAAACCCATTTCTACAAATGTTTATCTCATACAAGAGTGTGTAGAGAAAATCACGTAGGTGTTCACAATAGATGTGTTGCACTCACATGACTTTCTTCACTCATATACAAACGATTCTTACAAACGCCTATTCCTCTGTCTACTTCATGTTAATTGAGATAAACATTGGTAACAATTAGCTTAGTGTTAATTTTCTTGTAGGTACAAGAGGAATGTGGGAATACAATTGGGCTTTAACTGATAGTCAATATTTTAAGAGTGGTCGCGATATAATGACTTTGAAATTCCGTTCTTTGCATGCCCAAGAGATAAATGAATAACGGCTTTCCATTTGAAAAAAAGTGTAATACAAAACTCACAAAAATAACGAGGAATACCTCCGAAATGGTTCACTGCAAAATAAATGCATTGGGACATAATTGTGGTTTTAAGGAGATCTACATTTTTATATAATAAGATTTGGTCTATCCCTTACGGTTTACCTGTTATGCAAAAGGACTCGAGTCAGAAAATATATATATATATATATATATATATATATATATATATATTTCGTTTGCCATAAAAATGTGTTAAACATGCGACATTCCCGAACAATTTTTAATGTAAAGGTTAGGTTAGGGTGCAGGAATTTTCTTCAAAATCTTTGTGTGGCTTGTTTGAAAGATATTGAACTTAAATACTAACTTTGGTTTTTATCCGACTCTCGTTTTTACTTTCTCTACTGGTAAGTATTGTATTCCACCCAAAAATTCGATGTCGAGATTTCCCTGAAAATATGTTTTGAGAACCCCTGAATCAAAAAAAAAAAAAAAAAAAAAAGCATTTTTAGAAAAAGGTCCCTGTGTGTGTGTGAGTCTGTGTGTCAGCCTGTGGACAGCATAACTCAAAAACGAAAAGTCGGTTAAAAACCAAAGTTGGTATTTAAGTGTAATGTTTTTCAAGGATGCGACACGAAGATTTTAAAGAAAACAGCCCCACCCTAAACTACCCTTTACATGGAACATTTTTCGAAAATTTTGATTTTCTTGAAAATGGCTCTAACGATTTTGATTGAAATGCCATATGTTTGAGATATTTTGATGACAAATAAAATGTATATCTTGAATTTTCTGGCTACAGTCCCTGTAGTCGTATTTACTGTAGTGGACTTTTGCATAACTGGTAAACCGTTAAGAGATAGACCAAACCATACTGTACAAAAATGTAGATCTTGCTAAAATACACAATTTATGTCTCAATAAATTTTCTTGAAGGGTGGACCATTTCAGAGATATTCCTTGTTATGTGTGTGAGTTTCGGAAAATTTGAAGCTTTCGTGAAATGGAACATCGTTGTTCATTTTTTATATGTTACGTGTCCAAAGAGAACGGAATCTCAAAGCTTTAAAAGATTTGACTATCGCTCAAAGCCTACTGTATTCTAATATTCTCCTTGCACCAACAAGGAAATAACCAATAAGATAATTTGTACAAATGTTTATCTTAACTAACACGAAGAAGATATAGGAATAAGAGCTTGTAAGAATGGTTAGTACAAGAGTAGAGAAAGTCATATGAGAGCAACACATCAGATTTTTTCAGTTATGCTTTCAGAGGCAAACACACCTGGAGCTTTTTCTAAATTCAAGGGACCTCAAAACATGTATTTCTTGTGAAATCTCGACAGTGAATTCTTGGGTCGAATGCAATACTTCCCCTATTTACTACACTTAGTAGAGGAAGTAAAAATAATTAGGAATTTCCTGATGAAGATGAGTGTATTAGGTAATTAATGGTAGTTCTTTTAGCCAAGGCTGTACTGCAATGCATTAAACCTGATGACTTGTACTGAGGCGGTTGCCCTTAATGTTCCTCTCAGCACTTTACCCGACGGAGGCGACTGATAAAAATCTATAGCGCTGGGGGGAGTTACTAATGCAAGATTCTTGTGGGTGTTTCAGGAGTGCTCGGCTAGAGAGAGTAACGCTTCGGGGGAAATAACGGAGGCGTAACGGAGGGTCTCCGCAGCGCTTTGGCCCGGCTGCGATCGCGCACCGGGAGTCCGCAACACCACCACACTGCCGCTTCAGGGGAGGATTCCAGCCCTGCGCACTCTCGCGGCACTTCACAGGTAAGAGTCACATTAAACCATCGCCAAATAACCAACTTACGCTTTCTTCAGAACATGAAGAAGTAGGCCAATATGATTGATTTCCTTAATACATAATGGTGTCAAGTTTAATAAGTTGTTCCTCCTAAGAAATTATCCAGGTCTATTTTGAACAAACATAAACCTCGGTCTAGTTTTGCAATGTGAGATTTTTACGTCATAATATAGTTCAATTTTCACCAAGATTTCACTTAACTCACTGTTACTTGAATAATATGAACTAGTTTCGCTGTTCACTGTCATTTCACTTTGTTCCGCGAGATTCACTTCATTTTCTTGGTGTTGAGACAGCGACATAACAAACTGCTATCATCGTGGCCTCTTCTTCCGAATGGTTCACCCGCTGGGATTAAAAAAAAGTGTCTCTAATCCCCCGCTGACTCACTCGTGCACCCACTGCACCCATTGCTCGCTTATATACCTGTAGGGACTTTCCAGAACACTTGGGATGTCGAAACACACAGAAGGTTATAGTTCTCTGGGTATAGCATTTACGCTGGGCGAGCGCGTCTTACCTTGTTTACGATGCGAGTACCCGGCGCCGAACTACCGATAACCTTGCACAATAGCTGTACGTTACATCTTTTCGTGGCTTTTCTCCTTATTAAGAAAATTTTGATTTCTCCGTGTTGATGTTAGAAACCATAAGTTAAGGAACACTGGGACTAAATTTTCTTTCTTAATTTTAAAGCAATTTACTTGTAGAATAAGATGAGTGAATAAAGAGGTGACTATGCTAAAGCTCAAAGCTCTAGGTCAAATACTTTGATACAACACACCTAAATGTTTTTATTTAACAAAAAAAAAAAAAAAAAAAAAGTCCATGCTATAAAACTGCCTTGCGCTTTCACATAGTTTGTCTTAGAAGTATAATAGTGAGATCTTATGATACTTTAGTTCAGCAAAAATAAATAAGTATTTGATCGAAGTTAATATTTTTAATATTATCCAACGTACTAACATATTGTAGTTGATATTGTGTTACCTGGGATTAATATTGTGGGTATTTGCATTATATATGCACGTTTACACTTAGGTTTATTTGAGGAAAACATCCTGAGCAGAAACTTTTATCCTTCAGGGCAGAAACTCTAAAATTCGTGTATTATATACTCTTACTGTTAATATTCTGACTGCGCGAGCCGACTAGTTTACCCGGCCATTGGTTTGGGGCTTCAAGCCGAACTTTAGAAGAAGGCCAGCACAGCAAACTCTATATTCTCCACCCCGCAGTTTGCTAGCTTCCCGGAAGATTTCTTTCGGGAGATTCGAGAGCTTCCCCTCCGAGAACGTTCCGCTTTATATTTGAATTTGCCTTATTTCTGTTCCACGTCCGAGATAAGAAAAGAGTACTCATCGCTTCTGGAGACTGACGCTATCGTCCTATCGACGCAAAGACATTCATCTCTTACAAAAGCCCGTCGCAACATTAAACACATTAAGTTTTATTAGAGAATGTCGTTAGAAGTCGCGGTGGAGACCGTAAAAGTCCTTAACATGGCTCCCTTGGGAAGCGAAGTAAGGCCGTTGGTCCTGTGCCGTGGATTTACGGCACGTAAATTAACCTCAAGCCTAATGAAGAGACTTAGCAAACTTAAGTGGTACTTGCAGCCTAATATAGAATGAGATGCTGAGAACTAGGGAGCGAACCTTCATACAGGAAACAAAACGTTGCCGAGTTTGGACTATAGGAAGGAGGGTCAGTCAGTCACACGATCGCAACAAAGAGGAGGCCAGGTACAGTGGACGTAGGAACTTTGTAGATAATGTTGCTGCATAACTTACATTCAATGCGTTCCCCATTTGCAATTAAATATATACTCCCAAACACTTGTACAAGCTTAGCAATATGGGAGAATTTCAACCTTCATGCTGGAGGTATTTTACTGTATGTGTGGAACTAGTGAACACACTTGAGGAACACTATGCATGTAGGCAGTGAGCCCAGTTGTTTGTGCTGTCACTGTACTCGTGCAATGACGTCACGATCCGCCCGTGTGTCAGGTAAGTTGCGACCGGTTCATTTTGCGATAGCTGTATAAAGGTTCAAACCCAAGAGGACCATAGCAATTAAAGAGCGTCCATAAGCAAATATTTAATTTTTGAATTATGGGATCTGTGAATTTTATTACAAATATATTTAGTGCAAAATCGACCGACACAAGTCAAATTCAAGCACGCATCTTTGATTATAGAAAACGGGGAAGGTAAACTAAATAATTCTTCGTTTGAGTTTAAAAAGCTAATCGTACAACAATGGGTCAGTCAATTGCCACTATATATGCTGAGTTAGAGATCACGGTGACACGAAACCAGTGTTACCAACCGTAGTGAAATTCCGCTAGGCGTAAGCAAATTTAAGCCAAAAAATCTGATGTTCCACTCACATGACTTTCTCTACTTTTGTACTAGCCATTCTTACAAACTCTTATTCCTATCTCTTCTTCGTTTGTACAAATTATCTCATTGCTTATTTCCTTATAGAAGCAAGGGGAATGTTAGAATACAGTAGGCTTTGAGCGATAGTCAAATCTTTTAAGCTTTGAGCTTCCATTCTCTTTGCACGCTTAACATATAAAAATGAACAAAACGTCGTTTTTGACGAAACTGAGATATAACAACAAATATCTCCGAAATGGGTTAATCTACAGAAAAAAAAATGATATAAATTGTGTGTTTTAGGAAGATCTGCACTATTTGTACAGTAAGATTTTGTCTATCTCTAAAGTCATCCAGAGTAAACAGGACTACATGCGGTATAGCCAGAAAATTCAAAATATACACTTCATTTGTTATAAAAGCATCTTAAACATGTTATTTTAATCAAAATAATTAGAGCCATTTCCTATAAAATCAAAATTTTCGACGCATATTCTTCAAAATCTTCGTATTGCATCCTTGAAATACATTACACTGAAATACCAACTTTGGTTTTTAAACGACTTTTCGTTTTTGAGTTATGCTGTCCACAGACTGACAAGACTGACAGACACACAGCAGACACACAGATAGACACACAGAAAGACATACACACATACGTTCCGTTTTCTAAAAATGCTTTTTTTTTGGATTCGGGAGGCTTCAAAACATAAACACTGAATTTTTGGGTTGAATAAAATACTTCCTGTACCTTACTATACGTAGTAGAGAAAGTTAAAAGGTAAGGAACCGAGACCCTGCCTTAGAAGTGTTAGAAGCATCTAACCACATAGAAACTTGCTGAATCATTACGCTACGAAACACTAAGGCTTTCAAAATTGTGCTCCAATGAAAAAACATACAGATATTTGCTTCAGTACTTTTGTTCGATCTTTAGCAAGATTCAATGTAACACTGCGTGAAACGTAAACTGGCAAAATTGTGGTTATCGTCGTCTCTACAGGGAAGGATGTGATAAATTGATAAGGCAGTGTGCTTATTTGTATTACGAAAAACCAAATAGCACCTAGTGTTATGTTTTCACGTACAAGTGTCATATTGCATGCTCTCTAGCATGCTCCTGGGTATAGTGTATGCAGCCTGTCACGTAATAGGCCCAAGATAATTCATCATCGCCATCAACTCCCTTATGACATCCTTATCGATCCAGCTTAACTTCGTCCTTCAACCTTTCTAGTTCCAAACCAATACGTACTATTAATTTATGGGTCTCCTCACGTGTCGCTCCTTTTACGTCAGATAAAAGCGTTGTTTTTACCATATTTTGAATGGTAAACATTGTTTCATAGAGCTTTTATTTTATGGGCTGAGCCAGCGAAGTATAAAAAAGTTATCTACTAATCCGTTGTAATAATAATTTAACAAAACCACTAGGATTCGTTGTTGCTCTCTTCACTTTTTATTTTCTCTGCTAGCAAGTAGAGGAGGTATTGTATTCCATCCAAAAACTCGATGTCGAGATTTCATCGGAAATATATGTTTAGAGGCCCCTGAATCCAGCATTTTTAGAAAATTTTCCGCCTGTGTGTGTCTGTGTGTCTCTGGACAGCATAACTTAAAAACGAAAGTCGGTTAAAAAGCAAAGTTGGTATTTAAGTTTAGTGTCTTTCAAGGATGAGACACGAAGTTTTTGAAGAAAATTCCTCCACCCTAAATTATCCTTTACATGGAAAATTTTTCGAAAATTTTGATTTGCTTGAAAATGGCTCAAACGATTTTGATTAAAATGTCATATGTTTGAGATATTTTTATGGCAAATTAAATGTATATCTTGAATTTTCTGGCTATGGCCCCTGTAGTCGTATTTAATCTGGACGACTTCTGCCTAACTGGTAAACCGTAAGAGATAGACCAATCTTACTATACAAAAAATATCTTGCTAAAACACAATTTATGTCCAAATAAATGTTTTTGTAGAGTGAACAATTTCACAGATATTTCTTGTTATTTGTGTAAGTTTTGGAGAACTTATACTTCTGTCAAATGGAACATCGTTATTCATTTTTTATATGTTAACCGTGCAAAGAACCGTCTACTGTATTGCCATATTCTCCTTGTATCTACAAGAAGATAAGATAATTGCTGCAAATGTTTATCTCAACTAACACAAAGAAGGTAGAGGAATAAGAGTTTGTAAGCATGGTTGGTATAAAAGTAGAGAAAGTCATGTGAGTGCAACGCACCAGATTCTTTTATTTAGGGTACCTGAAAACATATTTTTGGTGAAATCTCGACATCGAATTTTTGGGTCGAACACTATACTTCTACTTAGTATACGCAGTAGAGAAGGTAAAAATTGTCGTTGGATGAACCTATATGTAAGGTTAATTTGCATTACATTAAAGTTTATTTAGAGCTGCAAAAGGCGCTTGCAAACATCAGGGAACCAAAGCTTGTTTTTAATTCACTACGTGCGGTATATACACTTGGTTTTGCTTCGATATAGTGGATGACTCTACATTGCTGGCGATACTGTTCCATCATTCGTTACGTTCACAGCCCTGCTTCCTTTATACCTGTTGGAAGATAAATTAGCACGGCAGTCAATAGCGAACATCTGCTGGCCACACTATCTAAATCCTGTTCACACTGAATGATTGAGATGCAAATAAAGGACCGGCAGTCCCTATGCAAGCAACTTCGATGGATGGACTGCTATCTGGGAACCGCTTTCAGGAACATGTACATGTGGCGTTAAAATGCTCTTCACCGAGCTTTGATACCACGGATAGTAATATATTGATGAGAAATGCTAATTACAGGAAGAACGTTTTACTGTGAACGTTAATGAAATTGATTACACATTTGGCACACACCTTTTTCGCTTTAACAGGAATTCGTGTAGCAGAATTTAAATATTTATTTATTTTCTTACAAACTGCATCCTTATCTTTATTTGATGCATCATTACAGAAAACTGTTGATGAATGTTAAATATGTTTTGTATACTTTAGCCAAAAACGAAGGGTGTTCTAAATGATTTACAATTGTGCTGTTTAAAAACTACTGCTCCATTTATGCCTAGAAGGCATGTGTGAAGAATAATAAATATTTTGTTGTTTAACGACGCTGTCAGTTGCGTCGTAAATCTACTGACACGAACGTGTCGTTTTTAAGCACACTTGAAAACCAGTGATCTGAGCCGTATTTGAACCAGCGACCTTGGGAACAGTACGCCTGCGTCTAACCAACTTAGCCACCCAGACCAATCATTTGTGAAGATTGTGCATAGAGAAAGAACAGCGCTTGTTTGTTGTTAAGTATAGAAAACCATGGGAAAGATGGAAGGTGGATGTCGTCATGGACGGAGATGGACTACATGGTTTTTGTGATAAGGAAGGAGTCAAAAAAAGTATGAAAAAGGTGTGTGCTCATTGCATTCCACGAGAATCGAAACAGGCCCAGAAGAACAGCAGAGCTGAAGTCTGTTGCCGACTATTTGAAATGGAAAATGAAGATCCAGATTTTTTTTTTTGGGGGGGGGGGGGGTGGGGCTGGTTTCGAATACACCTGAAAAGAAAGTGTTTGCTCGATAACATGAAGTACGCACTGTAAGCTAAAATTTCGGCAACAATAAGGAATTGCAGGCACCTATCTACGAGTGGGTACATAGCACCCCAAAGCAATGGTTCCGTGACGCAATAATGAAGTTGCGGAAGGTGGCAGCAGTATATTGACGTTGGTAGGGAGGACATTGAGACATCCCGTGTATATTGAGTCATTTTTATTAATAAATAAGATCAACTATTTTTGTAAATTATATATTTCTTCTGCCTGCGTGTGTGTGACGGAACTCCTAAACGGCTGGACTGATCGTTATGAAATGTTGTGTGTGTGTGTGTGTGTGTGTGTGTGTGTGTGTGTGTGTGTGTGTGTGTGTGTGTCGTTAAGTTGATTCGGGAATGGTCTAGATTGAAAATTTGATCCGACAAAAAAAATTAAATTAATTTATTTATGTGTTGTTGATCTTTGGATAGTTTGGGTTCACAATTTGATACGATAGAAAATATTTTTTAAATTAATTCATTTATTTATGTGATATTATTGATGTTTGGAACGTTTAAGCTCACAATTGCATCCGGTAATTTTTGGTGCTGCGATCGGATTCTAGGAAGTTTATTTTTATTTTGTTGCATTTTCGCATATTAGTTACTTGCTTCGTAGCTTAGTGCTCTTATTACATTACAATTCTTATGTACTAGAATTGCGCGCTTACTGGGAATATTATGTTACACTAATATTTATTGAACTAAAAGTGTAAAGTATCTATAATTAAAATATACATTGTGCAAATTTATAAGGTGCAGTATTGAAGCGAGTATTTTACATGTTTTTTTCAGTAATTTTGGTGATGTATGCACGTGCATTCAAAAACAACCAACTTTACCTCTAAATTTAAATTGTCGGTTCTCATTTGATTCTATGCAATTTATGAAGTATTGAACACTCATTGATTTGTCATACTAAAAGTCATAGTAATGGAATTTCGTCCACAGTCCTGCTAATTTTAGCTTAAATAAGTTACTGTGTTGTGTATTTATGCTATGTATTCGTGGACGAGGAGGAAATATTGGGTACCGTACACAAATAGTTAATAACCGTCGCTTAAATATAATGGATGAATATATATAGAACTAATCACAAATATTTAAATTATTTCATCATCCCTATCGTTAAAATGATTCTCTTAGTACCGTCTTTCTGCTGTACAATTTTCTGCAGATTGCTTTTCCGCATCCTGTATATGACTCAAATACTTGTTGCAAGTTTTCCCTTACGAGTTACAAGGACCATTTCCGCATATCTTTTGTTTTGCCTTTCTTTTCTTTAGCGCTTTTTTTACCCTTTTTGTAAGAGCGGAGAGTGCAAACAGATGTTCTGAGAGAGGGCTCCTTCTTTCTTTCCTTGCCAATAGATTTACACAAAGTGAGCGTAACAGTTGCTTTTACAACCGACGAAAGCGTTATGTGCTATTCAGGAGGTAGCTAGTGCCCCGTTTAAACTTGAAGTGGCTGGAGGTATGGCGACAACATTCCTATACACATGGCGACTTCTTATCTCAGAGTTGTATTCTTACCTGGGATAGCTAGCTATAGCAAGTTTTGTTTAATTAGAAAATGTGAATGCGAGAGTGAATACACTTGTTTTACACCCAAAATACCTAATAAATCTTTACCTGTGTGCAAAACTTTCAACGCCGTCTCCTATGTCTGTGTCCTTAATGAATTTGCTACCAGCTGCTACAGTGGTGAAGTATGAGTCTTTTTCTAAAATGACACTGCTTTGCATCATGATGTTTGTGAATGAAGACATGTTCCCAAACAGTTTTTTTTTTTGTGCTGAGTTCAATGGTGCAATCCAATTTTGCTATCACGTCAGGATTTTGATAAGGTCAAGCATTTGTGTTACATAAAATTGGGTATCATCAGTCAAATTTAAGCTCCCTGCACTTGAATAATGAAGGTTTTTTGTGAAACACATCGTATTTCTATTACATAATTTCAATATAAATCACATTTTAAGCACGGCAATTATCTGGTAGATAAATAATGAGTTTAATACGAACATTTTGTTTTCATTTTTTAAAATGAATATCTGGAGCAATAGTAGAAAACTGATACCACATTTGGAGTTAGCACCCCAAAATTGGGGGGAATCGGCATTTAAAATAAAACAACTTCTTTTGTTCATAATGACGAGCATTGTTATATATGAGTGGGTGTGAGAATAAATAACGCAAGCTCAGTTGCCTGATACATTTATTGGAGACTAATAAAAGAGCTATTTGAAGCGAGTGGCCAACTGTTTGATGATGTAGAATTGAAGCATTTGTGAATCTCGTCGCTATAAACTGACTTTCTCTACTCTTTTGCTAACCATCCTTGGAAACTCTCATTCCTATATTTTCTTCGCGTTAGTTGAGATAAACATTTGTAGAAATGATCTTATTGTTTACACTCTTGTAGATAAAAGAAGAATTTTGGAATACAGTGGACTTTGAGCGATAGTCAAATCTTTTAAAGATTTCAAATTCTGTTCTCCTTGCACGGTTAACATATAAAAAATGAAAAACGATGTTCCATTTGACAGAAGTATAAGTTCCTCAATACTCACACAAATAACAAGGAATACCTCCGAAATGGTTCAGTCTACAAAAACATATTTATACATACATTGTGTGTTTTAGCAAGATCTACAGTTTTTGTATAGCAAGATTTGATCTATCTCTTACGGTTTACCAGTTATGCAAAAGTCATCCAGAGTAAATTTGACTATATGGACTATAACCAGAAAATTCAAGATATTCATTTAATTTGTCATAAAACTATCTCAAACATATGGCATTTTAATCAAAATCGTTAGAGCCACTTTCCAGTAAATAAAATTTTTCAAAGTTTCCATGAAAAGGGTAGTTTAGGGTGGAGGAATTTTATTCACAATCGTCGTGTCACATCCTTAAAATACATTAAAGTTAAATATCAACTTTGGATTTTAAATGACTTTTCGTTTTTGAGTTATGCTGCCTACAGACCGACAGCCACACAGACACACATACGGACCTTCTAAGAAATACGAGTCACATGTAAAAGTTTTTGAACTTTCCTATTTTCAACTTTTCCCATGGATGTTCAGTAATCTCAGGCTTTAAAAAAATAGTTTATTTGTACGTTTTCTACGTTCCGTGTATGCATTTATTGGTTGTCTGGAAGCTACTGTTTTAAATATACCGAATGGTAAAAGCTGAAAATAACCACGAGACTCGGCGACATTTTTATGGATACTTGGTCGAAAATCCAAATGTTACTACTATCCTGCTATATCCAAATGATTTTCACAGCCTCCATGAGTGCTATGTTATATCAAGAAATAACAATGATTCTCAGTATTTGTGGGGTTGTATATTCGTATTTATGTTATTGGAGTTCCTAATTTCTGCATTTGACATATAGGTCAAAAGGCTGGGTGACCTTTACTGTTTTGTTTTTAGAAAAAGTTAATTACCAATTTAACTTTTATAGTTCTAGCAGCGCCTCTAGCTTGTTGAGCAGGAGTCACAAACAAACGAACAGGCCTTTCCTGGACAAATGGTGATCTACCAGTTAGATAGGTAGCGCTGAACTTTGCGTCTGTTGTTTGTTTGTTGTTGCCGTTTTGTTTATTAACGGCGCAATGAATAACCATACAGCACCACCGGTGTGTCGACATTTCGTCCCGCAGGGGTTGTTTTACATACAGTAAGTCTACGACATGTGTTGTCACTTTCAAACACACTTAAAAACAATCAGCCTACACCGGTTTTGTTTCTATGACTTTTGAATCAGTAGGCCGGCCTCTAACCAATAGAGCCATCCAGACCAACAACGTTTTCATCTTAATCTCTTTTCTGTGCTTTTATTGTTGTCCTGACATTAATTTTGGATAATATTTCTTTGACTTTTTTGTTAGTCATCTAAGGGGCCGATGGGTGAAATTTCTATTTTGCACAATTTTAAAGCTGCATATTTCATTTTTATACATATATTTGAAAAGCATGTGTTAGTCCTTTTTTTGTTTAGCCATTTGCACAACTATTCAAGTCCTCCTGTTGCCTATATCATAGATGGGGAAAAGTGACACAATGCGTAATTTCTCCTATATCTGTTTTAACCACGTCTACTCGGCAACAAATGATTAGCTACCAGGCCACGCCAGCGCTATTATCTACCTCAGAGAACCGGCCAGTCCCACACATATCAGTGGTAGAATTATGTGGCATAACAAACTGCGTGCTTCAAAGCCGAATGGGAACATAAGTATGTGTTCGCAATAAAAATAAAGTATTGTGTTTGCTATGCCAAAAGAAAATGTACGTAACGTAATCATAAAACCAATACTTCATGTGCCTATTCGGTTCCGCCACTACACGCCTAGAGACTTACCTTGTTTGTACAGGCGTGCGTATACGTAAACAAACAGAACCGGAAAAGACAGGTGGCCTGTGGTTGCTGATGGGTTACAAGTGGAGAGGGTAAATACTCGATTGAATTACAGTCACCCCTCTTCCCCATGACTGCTATATATACATTTTGCAGGAACTGCTAAAAAATATTTACACTGAAAGAGTACTGCATTAAAATATGTATACTAGACTTCGCTTAGAATATAATACGTTAGTAAATAGATGAACTATGTAGTGAGAAATTATCTGTAAATTGTAGGTAACTCAGCACATGGTCGCTATAGACAAAGACAAACAGGAAGCCAACTTTTAAGTTTGTATACTCGAAGAATCCAACAAAATAGAACAAAGAGTTTCTCCGTTCTCTACTCATTCCGTAGAAGGAAGATAAATTGGTGTTATATGATATCTACCTGCAGAGCTGTTGTTATTATGGCTCACGGTGGAAATGTCTCCATAGGCACTAGCAATTCTAGGGAATGAGTGAAAAATTTCAAAGATGAGAACACGAGTATTCAAGATGAGTGTTGTAACGGTCGCTTTCAACTGCCTCCATGGAACACAACAAGGAAAGAGCTGGGAAGGGTAGAATGAGACGAAAAATTCAATGCCATTGCCGGGATTTGAGCCACGGATCTGCCGGTTACTGCCCGAGTGCTCTAACCACTAAGCTACCATAGCCAATGTGCCGATACGGCATTAAATTCCCCAGCTCACTCGCATTTTTCCCGGTAAACCACACAAGGAAACCTCAACTCATACGAGATAATATACCTTAATAGCGACTTACTGTTTCGAGTCCTATCCTACACACAGCTACTGTTTGGAAGAACAATTAATTGAAAGGAAAGAATTGATGAGCTCATTAAAGAAGACAAACGTGTCACTGGACGAAATCGCTGAAAATTTGTGTGCAATGCAAGCAATTATTGAAAGCTTAGGTCGAAAAGTTTGTTCCGTTGGTTCACATTATTGACCTAACTCCATAAACTTTACAGAGGAACCATCATTAAAAACCTTTTTCAGAGATTTGAGATTGACGATGAGATCTTTTGGCGAGTGTGCAGCAATAGACGATGAAAGCTGGTTCCATCATTACGAACCTGGAACAAAACACCAGTGTTTGGGATGACACCACTTGGATATTATATTCCATTGTTCACAACTTTCAATTTGAGTGTCTTATGCTGCCTTGCAAAGTAAAGTTATTTTATAGTGCTGATACGGAGGGTTTGGAAGCCATACGTTGATGATGCAGTTTGAAGAGAAGAATGCTACGTGTTGATGTGACTACTGGATGCAATTGAACTAGCAATATTTTCCCCTTTCTTCTTAGCCCCTTTCAAACCCCCATTCAGCCATGTTGCAGTATAACTTCTAATGTGTTCAAGGTCTCTTGGTTTTCACTTGCCTTATTTATCAGTTTACGCGTGTCCAACTCTTGGCGAATTATACCAACAGACCTACGGAATTTGGCCCTGCACTGATAATCTACGTAACCATGAACTAATAATTCTCCTGTCTGACACTATACATTCTAATGTTAAATAACTCATTCCTTTCATATTAATATATAAAGTGGTTATATTTGCTTTGTTTCTCTATTAACTCTTCTTCGATAATAATTTGTTACGATCATTTTTACTTCATTTATTAATTCCATCTTAAGTGATGTATTTTTTAAACCCATTACTTCGGTATCAGCATCTTCATTCAAATCCCCATTCTTTAAATGAAGTGAACTTGCAATGAAGTAACTTGACAAATTGTAATCCATTATGAAATACGAGTTAAAGTAAAGGGAATGAAGGGCCAACTTCCTCCACCTGACAAGGGTCGCTGTTCATTAGCGTTACTTGTTCTCGAGACCTTTAATGCAGAATAAAGTAACTAAAACTTCTTGCTCTTGTAACTCTCTTGCTGAAATCATTCTTACAGTCTCATAAAGGTAACGTAGGCACCTAGACCTCATTTTCGTATTTGCTTCCAAGAAACTGTAAGGTACAAAAATAACTAGAATGAGAAAAACAGATGAGGATGTCTTGAACTCTAGTTCTCGTTAAGCTATCAGAATAAAGGTGAAGAAGGATGAAGAGAAAATTACTTCTTGGATTTTAGATAGAAAGCAGAGCATTTGAGATAGTGAAGTACGTGCAGATTAATAGGAGACAAATGAAACGAGACTGCGCAAAAGGCAAGTCCTTCTAAAAGATATCTAGGAAGTTACCCAGAACCGTATTATTTATATCTCAGTAATGGTCTACTTTTACTTTCTCTTCTACATAAAATGAGTAGGGAAAGTACTGTAGTGACTCATAATTTCAATGTCAATATTTCACCGGAAATATATGTTTTGAGGCCCCCTGAATAAAGAAAAACACTTTTAGAAAAAGGTTCGCACGCGCGCGTGTGTCTGTATGTCCGACTATGAACAGTATAACTCAAAAACGAAAAGTTGGTTAAAAACCAAAGTTGGTACTTAAGTTTAATATCTTTCAAGGGTGCGACATGAAGATTTTGAAGAAAATAGCCCCACCCTAATTTTCTGGTTATAACCCACATAGTTCTGTTTACTCATGATGACATTTGCATAACTGGTAAACCGTAAGAAATAGACCAAATCTTACTATACAAAACATGTAGATCAAGTTAAAACACACAATTTGAGCCCAGATGTAGTTTTTTTTTTTGCGGAGTGAACCATTTCAGTGATATTCCTTGTTATTTGTGTGAGTTTTTCAGCACTCATACTTTTCTCAAATGGAAGGTCATTATTCACTTTTTATATCTAAACAGTGGAAAGAGATCGGAATTTCAAAATCTTTATATAGCGAACAGCCTTAACTTGACTATCGCACAAAGGCTACTGCATTCCCATATTCCCCTTGTACCTACAAGGAAATAAGCAATAAGATAATTTCTACAAATGTTTATCTTAAATAACATAAAGAAGATAAAGGAATACGAGTTTATCAGAATGTTTAGTACAAGAGTGTAGAAAGTCATGTGAGTGCAACACATCAGATTTTGTTCTTTTAAAATTATCACAGATATGTTTAAAATATGTTTACTGTGTGTGTACCTGTCTATCTATCCGAGCATATGTATCTGTACGTCTGTCTGTAAAACTATAGTTCAAAAACGAAAAGTCAGTTAGATATCAAGTTTAGGAAAGATTTCCAAAAGTTATGATTTTCTCAAAAATACTTCTGAAGGATTTTATTTTAACTACCATTAGTTTAAGTTATTTTCATAAAAATGAAATATATATATATAATTTTCGGGAATAGCGTCTAATTCATTATGAATTACTTTTACATAACTGGTAAACCGTAAGAGGTAGAGTAAATGTTAAATTGGGGCTCTCATTAAAGCAGAGCCAAATGACCTAGTTGTCGACGGCCTTTAAACACACAAATACACACATACTCATGTACACACAAACACACACACACACCCATTTACTCACTCGTTAAAGCACACAGTGTATGTAAAATAAACTATTTTGTGGAGCTATCCATTTCCGTTATTCCTTGCTGTTTGCTTGAATTTTCAAATACTTATACTTTTCGGCAATAGCAAATAACTATCCCCTTTTATCTCTTGGCTATCCAAGGAGACCGGAATTTCAAAGGCATCAACTAGCAAACAGCTCTTAAAAGAAATCACTGTTGCTATCTCTCCTATCACCTGCGAGAAAATTACAAGTAAGATGACTTATGCAATTGTATATGAGGTTGTCTCATAAATTCGTTCGTTTCTAGTTACGTTTCAATTATTACGAACGCTTGGGTATACACCTCATCCATAGCACAGCTACAGCAGAGTAGTTGCCAAACTTTCTGTTTTAACGAGAAATTTCCAGCCCCAAATCGACTAAACCATGCTTCATTGATAACTTGAATGTATAGAGGGTTCAGGGTTTTCAAGTGCTAAAGATGGAACAAAACGAACGAACTTATGAGACAGTCTTATATCTCGATTAGCATGAAGTAGATAATAGTGTGTACAAGAATAAAATCATCTCAGACTTTTTAAAGTTAGTTTTAATAAGCTTTACATTAAATACACATTCACTCGCAAATTTGTTCTTCTAAATTCTTCGGAGTGTAGCAAATGATTCTGGAAAACTCATATGGTTGGACAACTCTGACCACTCGAGTGCAAAGGAAGTGTGAACATTTTGCACAAAGGACATGATCTAGAGACATCCTTGATGTCTCAATTTTGTTTTCCATCAGAAGACGGAGGTCTATTCTTCTTTATAGACACTTTACCCTCGAGTAGAAGATATCTCGCGAGAATAAACTTCATTAGCTTTTCATCGTCTAGTAGTTGTTCAATCAAAATACAATTTGCTGCGCTAAATTACCTACTATCATCAGTTGCGATAGCGCGTGATATTAGTTTACTTGTTATTAAGTTTCCTGGAGCTTCATTTCCCTATTTTATGTTGGACGTTAGAACATACAAAAAAGTGGAATTTGGGTGTTACTTTGTTACTATTTGACCTAGTGACATGATTTTCATTTTTTCTATACAGCTTACAAGAAATATAAATTGGAACATACATACCCTGGTATATAGGGATAGTACTGTATTTGACATAAAAGTTCTAAATTAAGTTTTCACCGGAAATACATTTTTGAGACTCTTTGAATTAAAAAATTGCTTTTTAGAAGGTCCATGTGTCTCTGTAAACACCGAAACGTTAAATGTTTAATGTATTAAATACTGTTCATTAGGAATGACTTTCGCATAACTGGTAAACCATAAAAGAGAAACAAAATATTGTGGCACAAAAAATGTGAATATTGATAAAAAATGCGCTTTATGTCACATACACTTTTTGTGATGGTAATCGTTTCCAACCTTGTTGTTGGTTTGTATTCTAAAATACTTACAATTTTCTCAAATGGGATCGGAAATCTTCGTGTTGAATCCTTGGAAGACTGAAATGTCAAGTTTGGTATCTGGTGACTAACCATTTTCGAGTTCTATTCTCTCTCTCACGCACACACACACACAGACGCACACTCACATATACACCAGCATACGCACACACACGAATCTTTTCCTAAAATGCTTTTGACATTTTAAAGTGCCGCCCGTCTTTCAGTTGTTTCTAGCAACTCAAGACACATACAGTGACCTGTTTTAAGGGAACAGCAAAGTGGTATTTTAGCTTTTTTGGACAAAAAATAAATTTGTCGATTTTTGTTGCAAAAAATGCACTATTGCTTAAAGAATGTATCTGCGAAGTTTTAATTCCCTAGGGAGGGGGAACCACATATTTTGGATGCCATTTGCCCTTCAAATGGACATGCCCACACCTATCATTTCAACTTTGAAACTCATTTTTATCGAAAACGATTTTTTGTTACTTTCTTATATTCTAAATCTATTTTAACCCAAAAAAATCAAACTATAGATCTAAACTTTTTTTCTGATATAATTCAGAATATGAGTAATATAATTTCCGTTTGGAATTTTGATTTCGCTTATACCTTTTAAAAAAAAAGAATTAATGTAATGACGCACTGTTTTCAACATTTTTACACTTTGCGGTACTACATAAAAAAAAAAAAAAAAAAAAAAAAAAGAAAAAGAAAAAAAAAAAAAAAGAAAAAGAAAAAAAAAACTATTCACTATATCAAAATTTCCTACCTTCAATTTGTTACAAAGATAATAAGAAATACAATTTTAAAAAATAAACTCTGTTGGAGGAGATAAAATTGACATAAATTAATTAATGTATCAGGAATGTGATTAGATATTTGAATTAAATTTGGTGCAAACATTTCTTTTGTTGCTAGTGATACCTGAGCAAAATATTAAGTCTCTAACATCAATGCATCACCTTTTTCGCTTCGGTGTACCCTTAAATATCTGATTATGGTGTTAGTTTCCTGTAGCCCCTTGTTCCTACAAATAAATGGCTAATAGAAATATCTCTTTAAAGATTTAGCTCGATTAATATGACTTAGATTGGAAAATAAGTAGGTATTCGTAAGAATAGCTTGTAGAACCTGTACAAGGGTTAGGTTATGAACGGCGACTTCTTTACGTTAAGCTGGCATACACTACGATTTTCCTCTACAAACAGCACTAAATAAATCAAATAGGTCAAATTGCCAATATGTTATCACTCCTTTATCGTTTAATTCTGTAATTAGCATAGAAGGGTGGAGTTTCAAAGGAAGAGTTATTCATATATTTTCCATTTGTCGCCAGAATGAATCGTTTAGTCATTTGATTACAGCGTGTCTATTAGAATAAATTCGTGAATGTCGTTTGGAAACATCGGCATGCGTAGAGCGGAAGGTCAGAAATGTTGACAGTGAAATCTACCTACTTAAACGCTACTCGTAATGCTTGTAAGAAAATCCCCTCCCCTCATTACTTGCAGTAGCTGATAAATACACAGACACGAGGCGAAACCATTTTAAGAGGTTGTCCTAGTTTAAACTTTTACTCACTGTAAAGGTGAGCGCATGCATGCTAGCGAAAGTCACATTAGTAAACAAAACATATGCCTGTTCAGTCCTACTGTGAAGTGCCAGACTGTGAAGATAATTTATTCAATAATGTTCAATTAATTCCTTTATCTTTCACATGAGATGAATTTGTTTTTGGACTTTTTATTCCTCCTATGTTTCTACCATCACGTGAAATCTGCACATTCATACCCCTAACACCTTTATATAATAAAAAAGCTAGAAAGTCTGTGTATATAATACGTGAGATTTCTTTCCTCTTATGATACATCTACAGCAACTTTTAACCAACAACATTTGAAATGCATTTGTTTCGCTCCGATTTCTTTTGCTCCGTTTATTTACATCCCTTTATTCTTGGCTTTGCTTCTGGAAGGCGATCGACTGATGCCGCGTTCCCAAACTTTCTTCGGATTCAGTTTCCTTTACATAAAAATTAATCTCCAAAATGTAAAAGCCTATACGAAATGTTGGCGTTTCTGTTCTTGGGGTTTCTCTTTGGTGGGTTTTCTTTTTAACTTTCATTCCTATTGGACGCATTTTGCGTTTACGGGATGATTAAAACATCTGGGCGTATAGCAAAATGATTTCCGCATCCAATTAAGACTACACGAAGTTATTGTAATGCTAAAGTTTAAAGTTGTAACGCTGATATGAGTCAGTCTTCCGCTCAACAATGAGCTGTCTGGGACGAAATAATAAACCTTGCCCTGCAACACGGCTACAAGTATCTGCGTGCAAGACTGCACTAAAATAACCTACGACCATGCATGTAACGAAGAGAGAGAGTCGGTCATTGTTACATTTTATTATTTTTTCTAGTGACGGGTGTTTCAGATTAGTTCTACGAGTTACTCAGTATTTGAGGATACACATAAGATCACTACGCTAAACAACAAATAAAATCTAGAGATTCAGAAAATTTACTTTTCAACCATTGGACTTCCGGAAATTTAAAGAATAGCGTATAACCCTGGCTGTAGTTCACAAAGCATTGTTTAAAACAGGCCTGACGAACTGAACTCATCAGGTGTGAGTACATTTCCCTATTTCCACTCCCTTTGTGACCACGAAGGCGGAAAACTGGGGAAAACCGGTTCCTTCCAACGCGTTTATGTACATAAGCTACTGCAGTTAAATTACTCTGGCACTGAAAAATGACCAAAAAATTATCACATTGACGAATTTTAGGTTTATGCGTATAAATGTTTCCCAAACCTTCCGTCATCGGTTGGCAGTGAAATTTTTTAGACTTCGACATTTTTAAAGGTCTAGCGTAGGCTTTAAATGCCATGTACCCAACATTTAAACGCCCCTTTTCTGGTTAAATTTTTGGCAGTATTTGAACAAAGTTTGAGCCAAAAAGAGCTCAAAAACTAATTCAACGGAAAGGAGTGGTTAAGTGGCATCTCGCCACAACGAAAAAGTTTTTTTTTTCTTTTTTTCTTTTTTTTAAATTAACGTCCTCCAACATTGCGTCATATCGGGGTAAGGAGGAAAAAGTTGTGAATATGAGGAGAGGGACTAGAAGACAAAAGAGAGAAGGTGTGGCAAACAGATAATCTGACTCATGATCATCATGCATCTGTATAGAAAAATTGTTTCTTTTCGACTAACTATATATATAAATAAATACACTATCTGCTGCATGCGCATTAAATTTTGTGCTAGAATGTTTTCAGCATGTGCTCCGTTTATGTGACTTCAGTCTTTAGTTTCAAAATCTGAACACTTGCTTAGCTTTAAAAAATTAAATGCACAAAAAGTTTAAAAAATATTTTAATGTCGATCAAAGCAAACAAATGAATTACTTTAAACGTAATTATTTCTTCTTCCTGCCATAGGTTGATGGTGTTTGTTGGGCAATTAGAGTTTATAAAATAATAAAACTGTTGTGATGCTTTGGTTTTTTATCTACATGGAGTATTATGAATATTAAGGTATTCTCGCACTGCGAATAAATTGAATAATTAATTCCCTCAAAACTATAAAAAAGATTGTGGTGCAACTTTGCGTGGTAGTTTATAATATAGACACCTTTAAGTTTGCAAAGTATTGATTTCATGCCTATAAAAATATGGAACATTCAAATTTCAGTTCCAGGATCCCTTAAAGAGGGGAGGGACTATTCAGCCCGCACCTTCGGCGTAAAGTCCGTCGGGCCTGATTTAAAACATACTCTGTCTCAATAGAAGCGGCATAGTTCCGGCAAGAAAAGCTTCAGGTTTTTTTGATATTGGATGTTAAGTTTGGGGCAATCCATAGATAGGGAAGACAAAGATGAACGTTGACACAAGTTTTAAACACAGTTGCAAAGTGCAGATCATCAGTTGCTCTTCGAAAACTGATGGAACTCTCCATCTGAAAGAAAAAAAAAATCACGTATAAAACAAATACAATTTATTAAAGGCTGATGTACAATGATTTCATTGCACAGTATATCCAGACAATAAAAAAAGAGTAAGAAAGAAAACCACGACAGTGGGTCCAGAATTATGGAGACAGTAGTTCCCGAAACATGTTACTGTAAATTTTGGTGCAGAAAATTAAACTATTGATTAGAATTTCAATTTGTGGATGCAAACGTCCAAAACCTTCACTGTTTTCCCAAAACAGAAGAATTCAAGCATTACAATAATATTTTGCCTGCACTCTCGCATTGTTTTCGCCACGGATAAATCGTATGTGAAGTTAAATGCTCTGTGTACATTTGTGATATTGTTCGGCACTACTCATGAATTCTTGGAAAACCATAAATTGTGTGGTGATAATGGCATACCACTCCTGTATATTGGGATATGCCTTAGGGAGAATATGCTTCTTACGGGCACATGCTTGTTTGTGTTCCGTAGTTGCAGGAGCATATTCACGAGTGCAGATCATTGCTGTAGATGTTGTTCTCACTTAAATCAGATCAGAGGAACGATTAACATCTATTCAGGGCGCTATTTATGCTGGTAGATTTAGTGAGAGCGAAATGCCGTTCGTTAGTTGAAAGGCGCTGTTCGTCGAGGCGCCGTTGAGCTTGTATTTATTTTCAGCTTAATCACTTCATAGCACGAATTCCTGGAATCCGCGTCATAACCTCCCCTGAGTTATTATGTGCAAATATATAACCCAGAGCATTTATAGCATTGCATTTCGGAAGTTCTCTTGTGTGCATTGTGCGAGATAACACTGCCTTAAGATGGGGCGTTTGAAAGCATTTATTACTTCCAGATAACTATAAATTAATGGCATGTAATCAAGCATTCGTGAACCCAAAACCCCGGAATATTGAAACTCTACGTCATAGAGCAAAACGAATCACTTATTACTCCATTGCAAGGCCGCTGTAGGACTTTGAAATGCAAATTATCTTATACTGATGCACTTTCTCCGACGACAGATGGCCTCCTTCGTTTTCAATATATGAACTTCAATTTAAGCATTCAATACTGTCGTTTATGGCAATATACCGTTGTTAGGCTTTTTACCACAGAATGAACTCATTTCGCATACAATTTAGACGCTTAAAATCAACTCACAGTACGACCTCGTTTAGTGAGAAAGAACTTTCACATGACGTTCTCTACTCTTGTACAAATTATTCTTAAAAACAGACATTCCTCTATTTCTTGTTAATCGAAATAAATATTTGTGGAAATTGCCTCATTGCTGATTTTCTTACAAGTGCAGCTGATTATGAAATTCAGTAGGCTTTAAGCGAAAGTAAAATCTTTTAAAGATAAAACAACGAATAAGGTGTTTGTATATGAGATAGGATAATATTGGAAAATTCAGACAAATAAGGAGGAATATCTTGGATATGGTTCACCCCAAAACAAATTGTATTTGACATAAATTCTATGGTTTAACGAGATCTGCATTTTTGTGTGGTAAGATTTTGTTCTGTCACTTAGGTTACTATTTATTAATCGACGCTTTAACTACTAGGTCATATTGCGACGTCTTCCTATACACAAGTATAAACAAGTTTTTACCAATTATGCAAAAGATATCCATAATGAAGACAATTTCTGAGAACATTTTTAGAGAATTATAAATACATTTCATTTGACATGAAAATATCTTAAACATGTTCTATTTTAATCAAAATCGTCAAAGCCAGTTTGGGAAAAATTAACATTGTCCAAAAATGTTCTATGAAGTCTGGGGTGGGGTATTTTCTTGAAAGATGCCGAAATTAAGTATAAAAGTTAGATATTTAACTGATTTTTACTTTATCTACTACTAAGTAGAGGAAATTAGGTATTCCAACCAAAAATTCGATGTCGAGATTTCACCGAAAGTTTATAGGGTTGTAACAAGACATTTTATAATAAAACCTATTATGCTAGTGACATTGTGAATATAGTATAATGACCCATCAGTTCTGTGCCATTAAAGGACACATTAAGTTTAATAGATACAAATAAACACAGATCTGAAGTCCCTTATACTTCTTAAGAGTGTCAAATAAATAAAACTCATAAATCAAAAGCAGGTACCAGCATTAATAACTTATCCACAAACCACCAGCGTCAACAACTGATTTCATTCTGGTTGTGAGATGCATGGAATCCAAAAGACTGTCGAAAATTCTAGTTCTCTGCCAACCACTTCTAAGCGTCTAGCACCCTCGGGCCCAAATATCGACGGCACTTCAACTCGTTCCCTCACTTACCCACTCACCCACTTACTCGCTCACTCCCGTACTCACACACTCACTCACTCACTCACACACTCACCCACCCACCCACCCACTCACCCACCCACTCACCCACCCACTCACTCACTCACACACTCACTTATACATTCACTAACTCACCCACCCACCCACTCACTCACTCACTCACTCATCCATTCACCCACTCACCCATCCTCTCACTCACTCACTTACACACACACTAACCCACTCATTCACACACTCACTCACCCACTCACCCAATCACTCACTCACACGCTCACTCATACATTCACTCACTCACCCACCCACCCACTCACTCACTCACTCACTCACACACTCACCCATCCTCTCACTCACTCACTCACTCACTCACTCACTCACTCACTCACACACACACACACTAACCCACTCATTCACACACTCGCTCACCCACTCACCCATCCTCTCGCTCACTCACGTACTCACACACTCATTCACTGACCCACTCACCCATCCTCTCACTCACACACACAACCCACTCACTTACTCACTCACAACATATTTGATACAGAAGCGGGTGATAGAGAAAAATAGAAGTATATTTCTATCGCGGCGGTACTCGAACCAGGAGCTTTGGCTTTCACCCGCCTTGCAGACATGTGGGTTAACTATGTGCATAATTTTGTTCTTCGTATTGCATGTCTATATGTCTTTGCTTTGGAATGACAAGGTTCTAACTGACCACTTTGTTGTTCTGAGAAATCAGGCCTTAAAAATTATAGAGTCCAATAACTATAACAGTTTGTTACATATGGGTCATAAATTCATCATTTATGATACAATTTGTATTAAGTTCAGGATTTTGAGCCCAGTTAATTTAAACAGTGTAAGTCAGGGGTAGTAATGCTTTGTAGTTGGAACCTTGTTATCTTCAGATCAGTTAAACTCTATGCAATAGAAGGCCCTATCTGCAATTTTCAATAAGTTCAAAAAGTGAATTAAATTACTTGTTCATTATAAACCCAAAATGCAGTTTTATTAGTTTATTTGGATAATTAAATAATATATAATTGTGTATTAATATGCTTTCATACACAGATTTCTGGATTTAACTAAGAACACTATTTTTCTATAGAATGCTTGCAATAAATATGAAAAAAGATCAACTTAAATATTTATATCATTTATAATGTTTCAGTTAAATTTGGGGAAAAGTAGAATAACCCTATTATGCTAAGGTATAAAAGTCATCATGTCTTTTAAATCTTTCTTTTTTCATTGGACATATCTTTATTTCTTCTTACTTGTATACTTAAGTTTACAATGCTGTTGCCAAATGCTGTTGTTTGCTTGTATTTGTTTTTGTGGAATCAATTTTCTTCTTCTGGTTTCATACGCTTCTCCTGCTTCATACTTTCAGACATTTCTTTTCTCTTCTTTCTGCTCTTCTTTGGAAGTGTATTACCTCCTAAATCCATTGTGTTACTTTTATATCTGCAATAATCTGAGTTGTTACGCATCCAAACGCTGATGTAGTAATAAAAGACTGCAGATAGTATGCTGTTACTCCAGAAAGATTAATCGTGCAGATATAATTCTCAGTTCTAATAGATTAATGGTGCAGATAGAACTTTGTCACCCCACAGGGATAACTGTTCTCCCTGCAAATAGAACTTTTGTCATTTTTCAATCTCCCTTATGAGACACTAGGTGGCATCAGCCATAGTTATGTTACAGATTGAATTATTTCAGTATCAAAGCGCACATGAACTCAATATTGGCAGTTAGGACCTTGTCATCCTAAACCAACGAAGTGTGTACCTATCAATGAACTCCTTTCAGCTCTTAGATGCCTTAATTGTTGTTAGAAACACCTCTACATACATAGCAGAGCACATTGTAAAATCTAAACAAACTGTAAAGTTAAAGAGGTGGAAGCAGGGCTGAAAAATTTAATGCCATAGCCGGGATTTGAACCACGAAACTTCCGCTTATCAAGCGGCTGCTTTAACCACTAAGCTACTATGGCCAACTTGCCAATACCACATTAAATTCCATGGTTCAAGAATTTTTCAGTGCTGATTCCACCTCTTTAACATTGCCCACACACGGGTTGTGTGTTTAAAAACACCAGCTGTAAGCTTGTTGGCATAAATAAATAATAAAGTATAAAGTGTTAATCTAGTTTCATTACTGTTACCTTGTAAACCAAGACTGTCACGATGAGCATGCACAAAGCTCTGTATCGGGAACTTAGAATCTCGCGGCGGCTCATTATTTCTGATGGGAACTATAGACAACAGTGACCACGAGTCACTGACGGCAGGTAAAGCGCGGTCTCTTGAGCACACATCAAAATACTGAACGAGGTATGTGTCGTTTGCCTACGGCGTCACTGCGTAAAGTTAGGTAACACTTCAAGCAGTTTTCTTTTGTCCATGCTTTAATACTTGGAAATTCCTATGCTTAGTCTGAGATTCTAAAACAAAGGTGTCACGAGGGGTCATTCTCCTCTTTCTCCCGCTCTACTCGCTTTGGCTTAGTGACGTGGCTGTGCAGTACAAAGGTGATTAGCATTGGTATTTGAGTTTCACAACATAATAAAGTCAGTATAGGGCGTCAACATGTCCCGTTAAACATGCTACCCGGCTTTTTTCCTTACCTTATGTCTATTACGTCACCAACGAAGGGTAATTAATTAGGACGGGTAAAACGTAACCACCCCTGTTTTCTCTCGACACCACTGTTCTAAGCTCATTCTTATCCACTTCTTTCTTTTAATACGAAACAAATGAGTGTGTGTTCAAATAGCTGGCTCAAACTCACGTTTTGAAAAAAAAAAATAGAAAGAAAAAAACCAAAAAGGCACTTTTTACAAAATTATTCACTTAACTGTGAAGTTGTTGCGGTCTCATAAATGAATAGCGTTAATGCTTCACTGGGTGTTTTGAAATACTAAAATAATACTTTCTCTATTTTTTGTTCCATTTATACGCCCCTTTACCTTCTAAGATTATATGGGCGGCTAAGTTTAGTTTCACTTTGACTTTCCAAAAATGCTCTCAAAATAACGATACAATTAAGAATGTTGTTCAGACTCCAGCTTCATTATTAAATCTATAATTTAGACTTCAAAGTTCGTGTGACTTTCTTTACCTTGACAAGTAAAATCGATGACTTAGTAGGTCATCCTTTTTTATGAAGTTCGTACCCGCCTTGACATTGATTCTATTCATATTTTATAGTTTTCCGAAACAACTTCAATACATTGGATGAGGCAAGAAAGGCCCTACTATGAATGTTTTCAAAATAATAAATGGTTCATATAGGTTCAGTTCCGTAGAAGGAATTAAAAAGGTCCACAGGAGCTGCGTTTCTAATATATTTTCTGTTTTAAAGAAAAGTTTGCTTACCTTTTCAAAGAAACCTGATATGTTCCACTCACATGAATTTCTCTGCGGTTGTACTATTCTTAGAAACTTATTCCTCTATTTTCTTCAAGTTAATTGAGATAAACATTTGCAGAAATAATTTAATTTTCTTGTAGGTGCAAGAGGAATGTGGGATTATAGCAGGCTTTGAGCGATAGTCAAATCTTTTAAAGCTTTGAGATTCCGTTCTCTTTGCACAAGATATAAAAAATAACAATCTTTCATTTTAACTTTCTCTACTGGTAAGTAGAGGAAGTATTGTATTCCACCCAAAAATTCTATGTCGAGATTTCACCGGAAATATATGTTTTGAGCCCCCCTGAATCCAAAAAAGGTATTTTTAGAAAAAGGTCCGTGTGTGTGTCTGTCGGTGTGTCTGTTTCTGTCTATGTGTCTCTCTGTCTTCCTGTCTGTCTGTGTGTGTGTCTGTGGACAGCATAACTCAAAAACGAAAAGTCGGATAAAAACCAAAGTTGGCATTTAAGTTCAATGTCTTTCAAGGATGCGACACGAAACTTTTGAAGAAAATAGCCCCACCCTAAACTACCCTTTACATGGAAAGTTTTTTGAAAATTTTGATTCTCTTGAAAATGGCTCTACCGACTTTGATTAAAGTGTCATATGTTTGAGATATTTTTATGACAAATGAAATGTATATCTTCAATTTTCTGGCTATAGCCCCTGTAGTCGTATTTACTCTGGACGACTTTTGCATAACTGGTAAACCGTTAGAGATAGACCAAATCATACTATACAAAAATATAAAACTTGCTAAAATACACAATTTATGTACAAATAAATTTTCTTTTAGTGTGAACCATTTCGGAGATATTCCTTTTATATGTGTGTGAGTTTCGGAAAACTTAAAACTTTCTTGAAATGTAACATCGTTGTTCATTTATTTTGCATGATAAGTGTGCAAAGAGAACGGAATCTCAAAGCTTTAAAAGATTTGACTATCGCACAAAGTCTACTGTATTCTAATATCTTCCTTGCACCAACAAGGAAATAAGCAATAAAATAATTTGTACAAATGTTTATCTTAACACGAAGAAGGTATAAAGAATAAGAGTTTGTAAGAATGGTTAGTACAAGAGTAGAGAAAGTCATGTGAGTGCAACACATAAGATTTTTTAGCAAAATCCACATTTTTTGTCTAGATTTGAGATTTGAGATTTGAGCTACCTCTTGGGGCTCACCAGTTATGCAAAAGTCGTCAAGAGTAAACCTATGTGGACTATAGTCAAAAAATTCAAAATATGCGTTTCATTTGCCATAAAAATATCTTCAGCACATGTCATTTTAACAAAAACTGTTAAAGCCATTTTCGAGAAAATCAAAAAGTTTTCCATGTAAAGGGTAGTTCAGGATGAAGGAATTTTCTTTAAAATCTTCGTGTGGCAGTCTTGAAGGGTATTAAATTTAAATACTAAATTTGGATTTTAACCGACTTTTCGTTTTAGAGTTAAGCTCTTCACACAGAGACATACACACACATATACACTCACGGACCTGTTTCTAAAAATGGTAGTTTTTTGGATTCAGAGGGCCTCAAAACATATATTTCCGGTGAAATCTCGACATAGAATTTTTGGGTGGAATAAAATACTGTCCCTACTTACCAGTAGAGAAAGTAAAAATGGAAGATTGTTATTCATTTTTTTATATCTTGTGCCAAGAGAGCGGAATCTCAAAGCTTTAAAAGATTTGACTATCACTCAAAGCCTAAATGACCTACATTTCGAATGCCAATGGTGCTTTTTGCATGATTATAATCCATATAGTTAAGATCATAAGACTTTTAAAATAACAGGTTACCTGATTTTAATTAAATGATCACATATTTATGATATTTTCGTGAATTTTCTGAGAATGGCCCCCTAAGCCCTCTTCATTCTGAATGATTTTTGTATAACTGGTAAACCATAAGAGATAGACAAAATCTTAAATTAAAAAAGGTATGGACCTCGTTTTTACTGTTTTGTAAGTTCAGCATTTCTGATATATTCATTGTTATTGGCTTGAATTTCCAATAATCTTACTGTTTTCAAATGGTAAATAGTTATTCGTTATTTCGCTGTTGTTCACGCAAAGAGAACGAAATTTCAGTACCATCACATAGAGGCCAGCTCCTAAAAGGTTGTCACTTATGGCTATTGTATTCCCATATCTCCACTGTCCTTCAAGTAAATGTATAATCATAATGCCACGAGTAATTGTCAATTAATCCATAGATAAAATTGCGTTCAGGGAGTCCGGTGACATCGCACATGTCAATTGAAGTGTATAAAAATGTCAATAAATATACAGAATAACATACAAAATACAGTATATACAGCCACAAAAATAAAAGAAAAAGAAAGGAATAGAAAAGAGATTGAAAACAGGGATGATGGAGAAACACAATCAACATTTTCCTATAATTGTAAGGCTGACATAAGTATATTTACAGATACAAATTGAACTTTATAATAAAGTTTCACTAGACTTTTCCTGGCACGTCCTACTATTTAGTTAAGATATAATTATAATTTAGTTATAATATAATTACCATGTGTGGGCTTATGACGGTTGGTCTGGTCTTGCTTTATTGGCTTGGCTGCTATAGGATCCATATTTGATTATTAAAAGATTAAATTACCTTAGGGATAACAGCATAATTCTTTTTGAGAGTTCAGGATGGTTTAAAGAGGGGACCTCCATTGTTGTCGAAGGGCTGGTATTTATTGTAACTGAAGTTGGCGTATGATTTTGAATTTGTCTCCGGTTAGTAAGCGTATAAACCTGTGAAATCAAACGGCTCCGATCAGTTCGCCGATAGGAACAGAGTACTGCGGCCACACCACTGATGATATTTGACGCAGTTTCGAACGAAACGTATGAAAGAAGAATTTCCACTAGACCACGGCCCACAAGCCCGAATATTCATTCTATATGTTATACACAAGATTAGTTGATTTCAACCAAGTCATGAGTGGAATACTCGCAATTAATATGCATTATATAGAACAATTAGCATTTGTAAGAATAGTATGTACAAGAATGAATAGAGAAAATCATGGAATGTAACACATCCGGTTTTTATAATAACTCTTTTAAGTAAGAAAGGTCACAAAACCATGAGAGATAAGTCTTAACTTTATTTCCCTCGTGGCATAAAGAATTCTCGATGTAATGCGGTTTGCCTGGCGTTTTAAGCTCAATTGTCAATTTTATGAACAGAGATTTCATATTAACACAAAATTAAGTCACAACCACGTGTAATTGACTGTTGTAAATAAATAGCTTCTGACAGATAAACCACGCTGAATGATTGCCTTCAGCTGTTTGGCAGATTTATAGCTTTGGCATCGATCAAGGGAACATACATACACCACCAATTATATGTTTTACCTTCCGATACAAATCCAATTTAATGCCTAATTTGACCGTAATCCAAAATAGACTTCATCCGCTTTGGTGCTGTAGCTGTATCGTATTTGTCTTACATTCAGGATGTCCTGAGTTCCAATCTCGGTTATGGTGAGTTATCCAGATAGGTTATTTTCCGGGGTTTCCCTTCTACTGAGAAGAAAAATGTTGGGTAACTTCAATTCTATGCGACTGGGCTCATTTGAACATTATTTCATCCATTCATTCATCTTCCGATGCGACCTACTAGGTTAAACGACATTAAAATTAAAATATCTGATGTGTTGCATTCACATGATTTCTCTACTCTTGTACTAACTATTCTTACAAACCCTTATTCCTCTATCTTCTTCATGTTAGTTGTGATAAACATCTGCAGAAATTATCTTATTATTTCCTTGTATGTGCAAGGGGAATATGAGAATACAGTAGGCTTTGGGCGATAGTCAATTCTTTTTAAGCTTTGAGATTCGGTTATCTTTGCACGACTAGGAAATAAAAAATGAATAATGATCTTCCATTTGAGGAAATTTTAAATATTCCAAAACATACAAATAACAAGGAATATCTCCGAATTGGTTCACTCCACAAAAAAATTTATTCAAACATAAATTTTATGTTTTAACGAGATCTACATTTTTGTATAGTAAGGCTTGATCTATCTCTTACGGTTTATTAGTTATTCAAAGGTCATCAAGAGTAACAGGACTATGTGGGCTAAAGCCAGAAAATTCATAAATATACATTTCATTTGTCATAAAAATATCTTAAATATATGACATTTTGATGAAAATCGTTAGAGCCATTTTCGGGAAAGTCAAGATTTTCGAAAAAGTTTCCATGTAAGGGGTAGTTCAGTGAAGCAGTTGTAACCAGCTGTTACACAGAGAGAACTAAGAGACAGAAAAGTGCGAGTCAAGATTACGAGAGGACAGAGCAGATGTGAGTTGCAAATTTACGAATAACTGTGGATTCTGTTAACGATAAAACAGAACTTGTTTTTGTGATTCAGTTTTAAAAGAGAAATAAAGTGACAGAAAAGGTAACTGGACTTGTCATTTGTCACATTGTTGTCGTCGTCCTCCTCCTCCTCCTCCTCATCATCATCATCATTATGATCAATCTGTTGGCAGGCTGAGGAGAAGTAGGTGTAAGGGTGCTCAACTACATGGTCATCAGTGCCCTTAGAAAGCATTTCATGGCAAAAGCCAGACATAAACTTCAATCAAAAATAAAATTACCAGTAGAAAATAAATTATATACGTAAATATAAAAAAGTCACAAAATCTAGAATTAAAACAAGGTGATAAATATATCAAAAAGCATAAAAAAGAAATATGTAAAGTTTCAAATCCTCAAACTCATCTTACACTCCGCTAAAAGATTAAAAACTATCAATAGGTGTTTTGTGTCCGCCAAGACCTTTGCAAGTCTGGCAGGTAGCTACAGAGAGTGTCGAAGATGTGTTAGAAAGGAACACTCTAGCAGCACGTGACAGACTGACAGAAAGTTGTCACAGCGGACAAAGAGAGACAGGGTCCCGTTTAAAGAGGTAAGCATGCGAAAAATTGCAGTGGCCAATTCGCAACCTCCTCGCGACGAGATATGCGAGATGAAGTTACCCAGTTTATCGGAAGTACTTTCACTTCTCTAAGCGTATATCTTCGTGCCAGCGCGACATCACCGCCCTCCGCACTTCAAGCCTAAAGTCTTCCCAGGTAACACGAGAGATGGTAGTACCAGGCTATGTGATTTTGGCAGACTAAGAGGAAACCTGACCTTTTAGCTCTTAGCCACTTTCATGACAGGATGTGGAGTTTTGCAGGGTGGCGGGTGAGAATGAGGTTGGAGGTTAAAGGGATGTAGCAGTTTATGCTGCTCAAGGCTGCCAGTCATCATGTTTTGACATTTTTTATTTTATAAGAACTGTCTCTAACAATTTTTATTAAAATACCACATATTTTAGATATCTTCATAACAAATTAAATGAATATCTTGAATTTTCTGGGCATGTCCTCAGAAGTCCTCTTCGTTAAGGATGAGTTTTCCATAACCGAAAAAGATAGACAAATTCTTACTACCAAAACACTAGATCTTGTTAAAACACACAATTTGTGTACTACATTATTTTTTGTAGAGTGAACCATTTCGGAGATATTCCTTGTTATTTGTTTAAATTTTTCAATACTTTTCTCAAATGGAAAATTGTTATTCATCCTTTTATCTCTTGGCCATGCAAAGAGAACTAAATTTCAAAGCCATCACTTGGGTTTAAAGAATTTACTATCGCTTCCCATACTCCTCTCCCACCTATAAGAAAATTAGCAATAAGAAAACTTTGCAAACATTTATCTCAACTGACAGATAACTGTTATTAATATATTCCTGTAACTCAATTTGATTACGCTAGAGTTACTCCTCCAATAATATGACGTTACATTCTGTGTTTGGGACATCAATTCGATCCAATCCAATATCTCATCTTGCTGTGCATCCTGTTTCGCAAACCACTCGCCTTTGGAAACGGAAATTAAAGCAATAAACCGTTAACTACTTGTATATTCTACAGGGAGTTAGTGGTTACCATCTGGTCGTGCTATTTGATAGAGTGTGGGATACAGTTAGCTTGGTTAGGTCGAAGTTAGGAGCAATAAGAAACCACGGAAACTGCTGTTGCCTCTAAGTTTTCATTCTTGGACGACGGCTGCTACATTTTCTGAGATTAGTTCTACCGTGTTGATTGTATTCTGTGGGTTCATTTTATTGCCGTGTGGCATTATGGCTCATGACAACTCATTGGGGTGAGTTATGAAATACGTCGGTAGTGTTGGAGTAATTGAAGAGTTATTACTGCAAGTAAACTTTACAAAACATGGGCCACTGGATTAAAACTTCAAAATAACAATTAGATTTTCTTTATAAATGAAATATTAACTTCATAAGGGTCTTTTAGAGGACGTTTGCTGTTTTTGGTTGATGTTGGAAATGGTTTTCTCTTGCCTGTTTTATCAATAGTGCGTATGGAAAATAGAGTAGACAAATATGTATCTTGAAAAATTACTTTTCATTTTGTTGAATTCATTTAGTAACAAAAACCTTTTAATCTTTTGAAACTTTAGAAAACCATTGCCTATTGCATGGATAATTAAAAGAAACATATTTGAAAGTACCGTAGTATTTTCAAGTAATATGGAAAAGAAAATATATATATTGAAGTTACAGAATTGTGACAAAGCAGTGAATTTTTATTACACACAATTTATGTCCAAATAATTTTTTGTAGAGTGAACCATTTCGGATTATTTGTGTGCGTTTTGGAAAACTTTTTCGTCAAATGGAAGATGGTGATTAATTTTTTATATCTTAACCGTGCAAAGATAACATAATCTCAAAGCTTTAAAAGGTTTGACTATCGCTCAAAGTCTACTGTATGTCTCTTGTACCTATAAGAAAATAATAACATGATTTCTGAAAACGTTTATCTCAACTAACATGAAGATAAAGGAATAGGAGTTTGTAAGAATGGCTAGTACAAGAGTAGAGAAAGTGTTGTGAGTATAACACATCAGATCTTTTCTTTCTTTGTCCTTACAATACAAAGAGAACGTAATTCCAAAAACATTATAAAGTGATTCTCTGTTAAAGATTTGAGCATCGCTTAAGCCTATTATATTCCCTTATCCCCTGTTCACATTGTAGGTAATGGAAATATCTGATTAAAGCAAGGTTATTATGATAGTAATCCTATCCGTTTAGCCATATAATGGAGTAACTATATGTTAAAGAAGAACTTTTGTTGGAAACGTCGAAGTGGTGTTTTGTTACTAACTCATTTGTCTCTATGAAGTTCTAACCAACACAAAATTGCTATCTTGTGGGAATATCTTCCAGCATTGATAACGCTATCAGTGTATGACGCGCTTTGGCTTGGATATCCATCACACCTGCTCTTTAATTTTGTGAAGTTGATGGGAAATTCACAGAATGATGCGTCAGTATACCTTCCATAGATCGCGTGCAGTAATCTCATAATCCCGCTATAATTCCACAGCTTTTCCTGATGTATGGAGCAACGTGCTTCTTTCCTCTGGCGGTGCTGTTACTGAAATTTGCGAAAGGCGTACATTTTAAAGGTTCATGAAAAAGCATCATTAATTATATCATCTCTCTGTGTATCAACGTAACATTCATTGTTTATATATTGTTCATATATTGTGTATGCAGCCATTTCCATTTGGAAATATCGAAAATAAAAATTTTATGGCATGAGATACTTGTTCATTATAAATATTGTGACAAATGACAAGCCCATTTACTTTTTTCTGTCACTTTATTTCTCTTCTAAAACTGAATCACAAAAATAGTTCTCTGTTTTATCGTTAACACAGCTTACAGTTCGTCGTGACCTTGAAACTCAGCTGGTTTGCCCTATCGTAACCTTGACACAGTTCTACTAGTGTCTGTTTTCACAAGTATCTTGCTCCGACGTTACATTCGCTAAATTGCTTTAGCACTAAACTATATAGCCGAGAATGATATATAGCCTATTTTTCTGGAAATATGCCTTTTTCTGCAAACTTCTGGTGCAGCACATGAATAGTTTCTATAATTGCGTGCAATTTGGCTTTTGTTCTGACCGCTCCATTGTCGTCGGCGGCGTGTTTTTAAGCAGTGGTATGAGGCTGCTAACTCCAAGCTTCCCTTTGAGTGGTGGTCGGCGACCGGCGTCACAATAAGTGCTAAAGGGATGTGAAAGTGAATAAGAAACAAAATTATTCGCTTGACCACAACTTAAAAGAATACAAAGAAGAAATGTGTATTACAATGACGTTAATTTTTCTGTCCATTCTTTGAAAAAAATATCTTACACAACCTTATACGTTTATTTACTTATGTTAATCGAGATAAAACTTTGTGGAAATGGTTTAATTACATATTTCCTTTACACACAATGGATATTAAGACCAGGTCGCTATGTGAGGGATTTGAAATTACGCTTTCTTTGAGTGTCCAGAGGGGGGGGGGGGGCGGGTGACCTCTCATGAGAAAAGTATAAGTGTTGAACAATTCAAAAAAGTTACAAGGAATATCTCGGAAAGGATTAACTCCACAAAAATGTATTTGACATGAATTGTATGATTTACGGAGCTCTGCTGCTTTGTGGAGTACAATTTTGTGCATTTGTCACAGTTTACCAGTTATGGAAAAGTCATTCAGAATGAAGGAAACCTCAGAGACAAATCCCAGAAAATTCAGGATATCTATGGACATAATTTGTCATGAAAATATCTTAAATATATCAAAATCGTTACCGCCATTTTGCCATTTTTGAGACTATCAAAATGTTCTAACATTTTTGCATAAAATTGGTATTTTGCAGTAAGGGGATATTCTTGAAGATCTTTGTGTGGTATTTTTGCAAATCGTTGAACTTAAATACTAAGTTTAGTGTTTAACTATTTGTTTTGGAGTATTGCTGTTCACAGACAGGACACATGTACAAACTCATTTATCTATGTTCTTTTTTGATTGAGGGATTCTCAAAATATGTATTTTTGGTGAAATCTCGTATTGAATTTTAAGGTGGAACGCAGTAGGTACCTACCTTCTCTACCTAACGTGTACAGGACAGAGACAGCAATAAATATAACACCAGTAGGTAAATTATTAACATCATTTATAGCAAATGAATGTTTATCACAGTCTGTTAAACTTGATACTGGTGGAAATTATTACATCGGATGTTTCCATACAAGTTATCTTATAAGATATGTTTTGTCGAAAGTGGTATTCAGCGACTCATTCACTTTGTTTTTCAAATATGAATCCAACAAAAACATAAACTATTTCAACATGACCATACATTATCTTATTTAAAAAACAAACAGTGATTAATTATTTATCTGAATGCCAAAGATATAGAGGACAAAACGTGTCCGATGCTGATTTCCTAAGTAGTTTCTTCCTATTTAATTTAGGCAAAAATTACACTTCTATGTTCCGCACCAACCCTTGGTGAAGCAATCTCTTATTGGTTTGAATTCAAGTCCGACATATACGCATTTTCCTATGAACAAAGGTCTGGTCTAGGTGAGCGGTGAAAGGGGAGAAGTAGGCCAAATTTCACTAAGTGGAAGGCATAGCTCGAAACGACGGTCTACCTAGTCGTGGATAAGTCCGTCTTGTATTAGTTTGAAGGCAAAAGTAAGGCTCTCAAACATTAACTCGTGAACATAGGTTGGTTAAAGACTCAGAAGCGAAGAAAAAGGGGCGGACTGAGAGAAACACTAAGTGGAGTGGTAGAACTAGGTAAATGGCGGGGCAGTGCATGGTAGAGCAGTGTTCGTATTTTTTTGCCAACATAAACCACTGCACATTGTATGGCAGGCACTCAACTGTATCCACAAGGTGACCCGCTTGTACTTTAGAGAAAACGAAAATGCATTCACAGCCAGAGTACTTGAGCGCCAATTAGTGGACTGTAAGAACAAGTTGCTAATAAAATGTGGAACTCCACTATCTCCAATTAACAGCACTAATTATCTTGTTACTGCGCTCTATTTTGTAGTACCTTTGAAAAATCGCTTGAAACTTTAAAGCTTTATAAATATTGTAATGTTCCAATTAAACAACAATGAAACCTCAATGTTTGGTTTTCACTCACACCACTGAACACTCTCGCACTTAACGCTAACTCAGCGGTGACGTCACCATTCTATATTTGTGCCGCAGGGGAAGAGAAAATAGTTTGATGCATGCGGGATGCAGCAAATAGGAAATACAGGAGTATATCTGATGTTAATAACACAACTAACGTCCTGGATGTTGCATATGAATACTGAGTATTTTAATTACACAATTGGTCACAGATTATAAACAATTAGGTCTACAGAGCAAATTACGTGGACATTTTCTGACACTTTCTGTTTCGTTTTTCTTTAACAATGCTATGCGTAATGTCTGGGAAATTTCTAATCAAAATCTGCGCGTTAGGTTGTGACCTGACAAGGTACTTCAGCAACACTGGCTGCTGTATTTTACTTGTACTGGCCACATTACTGTCATCGAGAACGCTACATGTGACTGACCCTCCACTTCCGTACTTACACGACTCTCGCCTGACGTCACACGAACTGATACACTTGCTTTTTGTTCAAACACGTTACACTGCTTAAAGCTGTCTGTCGCTGCCTTAAAATGTAAATACTTTTAGAAATAGTCTTTCTATTATTTACTAAAATCACCTTTCTGGAGGTTAATCTCGAGATTATTGCGTGGTGTTGGAGCTTTTGAACCAGAAGGTTTGTGTACCCTATCTTCTTGTTCCAGTGAAGCGGAACATGGGAATAAATTAAAACGCTAAGAATATCCGCCACGGACAACTTTTAGCTATACTGAAAGCTACACGCCAGAGTAATCTGCAATGCTGTATAATCGTTTTACGGCACGAGTTTTGTAAAGCATTTAATGGGATTTCGCGTGCTGACCACCCGTACAACAAAGAGTTTCACTTCAATGCAGCTCCCGGGGTTCGGCGTTCCCCGTTCCCATTTCGTTTCCACACTTTTGCGGAACTACTAATTGGTTTTCCATATATAGTTGCGGTTTCTACAGCCGTTTTCTGTTAGTATTGATATTTTCTCTGCGTATTCTCTGATACAGATTTTATACGGAGCACAAACTGTTGGAAATAAAAAGTACCTCACGTGGGCATGGCATGTAATTTTGATAAAGAATGTTTCCTATTTATTTGATATTTACGCACGCTATAGGATTATAAAGTTTACCACAAACACAGCCATGCTGTGAAAAGTTTGTGTGCACTAGAACTTAATTAATTATTACAATAAAAACTTCCCTGCTTGACTAGGAGAGAGATTGTGTTTCTTTGAATATTGGTAGTGCCCTCGGCTGCAGTTCAGAAGGAGCTTCCTTCCTGACTGAGTTTCCTCCTCCCCTGCTTTTTCTGTCTTCAAAACGGCAAATACCGAGGAGATATCTGAACGTAGGCCTTACCAAATTTCCTTTCCCAATATCATTTCACTTCATTTATCACTGGTGTCGTAGCCTATAATGCCATATGGAGCAAGAGCTAGTTTTATATATAAATATCTCCGTCACACATGTCATTATTGATTGTCCACATTACCCTCATGAGCGTCAGTCCCTTGGCCTGGGTCTTACACCGTGCTCCGTTTTAGGCAACGAGCCATTAGCTGTAACTACTTGTCGACGGGCCCTTACACACCACTCACTCACCCACTCACTCACTCACTCACTCACTCACTCACTCACTCACTCACTCACTCACTCACTCACTCACTCACTCACTATGTATCAGTTGTCGTACGTTTGTCTCGCAAAAACTCGAAAATGGTTGGACTGATTTGAATGATTTGTTTTTTGTTTTGCTCGCCCCATGGTTTAGTAAAAATAACGTTAGAAAAACCCAAACGAACAGGCGAAAAATAGAAAAAATCGAAATTGGTAATTTTGTGTAGGAATTGCCACTTCAGATGCTTATCCGCTATACACTCAACCACTATATATTTTGTCATGGAGAAGGTTTGCATGTTATCCATTTTATTACACAACATAACATTCACATGATTTTTAATACTCACTTTTCTTTTACGTGACACATAAACCAGTTGACCGATCACGTGAATTTCAGTAAATGTGTAACATATATGTATTTTTTCATGGAGAAAGTGTCCTTTTTCTGTCCATTTTACTATACATGACATTCATATGGTTATCTCTACTCTTTTTCTTTTATGTAACACATACACCGCTCGACTGATCACCATGAAATTCGGCACGTATAAGCTGGGCGGCTGAGTGGGTCAGACGCTGGCCTACTGATCCCAAGGTCGCGGGTTCAAACCCGGCCCAGGCCAGTGGTTTTTAAGTGTGCTTATGTATTAGATTTTTTTTTATTTATTTATTTATTTTTTTTTTTTTTTTGTGGAGAAAGTTTTTATTCTATCCATTTCACTATGCAACATAACATTCCAAAGGTTTTTTGTACTCGCTTTTCATTTACGCATTATATTCACATATCCTTTCCCGCTCACCCTTCCACATGCAATTCATACAATTTTGTATGACTGAAACGGAAATGCCACATAATACATTCACCTTTCTTTTATGAAACACAATCACATTTTTTCTCTCTGTTCCCCTCCAACATGCAATTTATACAATTATGTATGATTGAAATAGAACGGCAATACATAGTCACACGATTTTCTCTACACACTTTTCTTTTATGAAACACAATCACACTTCCTTCTCTATTCCCTCTTCTACTAAGAATTCATACAATTTTCTATATAATCAACAAAGAAATGCAACATCTTACACCCATACAGCTTTCTCTTCTCACTTTTCTTCCTATTTTCGGTTGTTCAACGGTGCCTTTGCATGGTGTTTTTCCGGTATGTTTATTTATTTATTTTGTTTATTTTCGGTTCTTTATAGTATCCAATGTAAGTCTAAAAGTTGTAGGGATAGATTCGTCAAACGATGGGCAACGCTGGGTATTTGAGCTAGTTATATATAAATACATATATTAGCTTTTGGCTCAGTGGGCTGGAGCGTGACGCTCTGGTTCCTGACCGCGGAATGCGCTCAGAATCTATCCCATCTGCCTACTGCTTGGATGGTCGCCCAGCTCTGCTATGGTAGATGGGCGTGAGACCAGCACTCGGGTCGGCAATACCAGGCCCGCTGCAGCACATGGGATGATGACAAAGATAAATGAAAGGGCAATGCCAGAATTATTGAAGGTTTTCATTTCGTGTCTGAGTGTTTTTATTTTTCGTTCAGAACAACCTTATTCTTTCAGTAAATGCGAGTATCTCTTTTTGTGTTTTATTTATTGATCACGCATGCATATTCACACTGTTAGAGACATGAGTGTACAGATTTCGCGTGATGGAAGATTCAAATCTGACGAATGAAAAAGTTCAGTAACAAATTCATTATCATGAAAGTTAAAGGACATAATTGGACGTTATTGAACACATTATCCACACAGTGTGGCAACAGAGTAAGAAAATGACTAAAATGAATGAACTATTACCATTCAGGGCTCTAGAAGTATCTTAATTTAACTGATTAGTCTATGTTCATGCATTTTGCCTAGCATGTTGGATGCCTGAACATGTTTACGTTGTTTTATGATCTCCCTCGGCTCTCGTGGTCGAGGTAACGCGTGTATTACAACCCAGGACAATAGGCATACTCACAATGCCCTTATATGACGAGGGACGTGTTATGTTCGTAGTGACACTTAAAGATTCCTTTCATACACGCACCGGCCTTCAAATGCATTTCCGTTTATGTGGGTGGATGTTTCATCTAACACAGACGAGAAACAACCATCACCAAGTCTTGTTTCCCTTAGCAACCTGTGTCATCACATCGTTTCAGATGTTCCTGGGAGACCCTCCAAAAATGTAGACATTAAAAAGAAGTTCATATGAAAGTGAGTCTGAAAATCATTTATTGCTGAGTAAAAGACAAAGCTTTAGGTTACAAAAATTACTCGAAGTGGCTACCTCCTGCGTCGATATGTGCTCTAAGCCTCCAGTCCATACTATCACATACTCTGTTGAAAATTCCAGGAGTATTTCATATTTGGTGAAACCCAGAATGAATGCGCTCTTTAATGTTGTCAATATCCGGTACAGTAGTTGATAAACCAGGGACTTTAATGTCTTCGTACGAAGAAATCCATTGGATTTAAATCAAAAGATCGAGCAGGCCATGCAATTTATCCCCCTTGAGTGCGGAAATTCACCACTCAAGAAGCTACGTACTATCTCCCTGAAATGAACCGGTGCACCATGACGAAATATAAATTTGATTGCAGTGCTCCTATATTCCAATTGGCATCGTGTTTGATTGTGCTGTAGAGAGAAATGCCTTAGCCTATTATTTTATACTGATACCATTACGTTTCAGCAATAAGTAGATACATGATACCATAAAATTGCATTAGTATAGGTTACACAACGCAGGGTACACCTGTGACCTACACAGGACCATTGGGGCTAGTACCTTCAGGAGGAAGGGATGAGATGAAGAGAGCCTACAAGGTGCAAGTCTCATATGGCTGGAAGACCCGTCCAGCTGTTGAAGTTGCCTAGAGAGGGTGCTGGAGGACCCGTCCAACATGCAGCCCTCTAGCATCCATTAGGGCAGAGATATTCAACATGCGGCACGCGAAGACTTCTTAGGGGTACAATACGCATACAGTCAGAGTAATATGTCTCCTCAATGATCACAAATAACAAAAAATAATAACACTAAAACACGTATACAGTATAACATGTTTCTTGAATCATCACAAATAACACAAAATATTTGAGCCAGAGAGATTTGAATTGCCCTCTGTCCAAGAATCCATTTTGTTTACTTTACTGGCTAGTTACTATTGCTAATGAACTTTTGGAAATAATAAAATTACACCTACAAAATCTCAGGTTACAGTTTTTAAAATACTTCTAGAAATTAGGAAAGATGATAATACACTATCATGGATTACAAATCAGTGTCATCAATTTCTCTGATGTTTCCATAGAATTAAAAAAATATATATTTGGGAAATATATGTTCACAGTTCACTGAAAATAAAAACTGAAAACACATCAGTTTGTGATTCTTGGTGTTTGTACGCAAAACGTGCACTGAACTTAGCGACATTGCCTTCTTGCATTTCTCTCTACTTATTTGTGTGGACAGGGTTTCCCTGCGTTGACAGCAATCAAAACGAAACAAATAAATCGCTTGAATCTGGACTTACCACTGAAAAAATGAATGCATACTCGCACTAACAAGGATTCAGCCACGCATTAAAAAGTTGGTGTCCAGAAAAAGCTAATCCATATGATTAACAGGTCAAAAACATATACAAATACTTTTTGAACACTCGTATTAATAAACATATAAACGGGACGATATGATTTCACTGTTTAGCAGTTTACTTTCTTATTAGTTTGTTTAATATAAACATATATTTCGTGTTTCAAAGTTTGGACATAATATTAAGTTTAAAACCAAAGAATTTATTATGTTAATCACATGGTTTTAAAATATTTTTCAGGCTAAAGAGCAGTGGATCTTTTCTGCTTTATTTATTGTGAAAAAGAAACAATTTAGTATATTAATCATAAGGTGGCATAAGGATATTACGTGCATAAGATAAGGAAGATTATAAACTTGAATATTATGTAATTTGCCCTACCACAGTAGGTGGCTGTGATAATTATTACGCAAAATATGTTTAGTATAAAGGAAATAGTTAATAACACCGTATAAATTATTACTACCACGCAGGTGGAACGAAGCCACCTCAGCACGTGTTGTATACAAACAACCTTTGTCACTCGGCAAGAAAATGTGGAGTGGATAAGGCAAGTGCTATTGTTGCCTCTCCTTCAGTGCGCATGCGTGATCTAGAAGATAAAATAGAAATGGGGTGAAACGAAATCATAGTAGGTAACAAACCACCACAGCATTCGCCTACCAAAGATAAGTACCAGAGTGAGCGATGGGTGGGGATCAAACCCGAAACCTCCTCACTCGGTGTTAAAGGTATTGAGCATGTAAATATTAAATGTCATAAATTTAATACCTAACAAGAAGTTAGTGGTTCTGCCAATTAATTATTTCACAATATAAGATCACAAAAACCTCGATAAAATGTGGCAACATGGGTTAAAAAAGAATAATCAAAGCCAACATATCCGAGTGCAAATAAGTTCTACCAACGAACCGCTTTCACGTACACAAAAATCCTTTCAATTGTAGAGGCGCAAAGTTTTTATTTTTTTAATTCAGGCTCGCAGCAAATAAAAGACGCCTGAAATACCAAAGCTGTCACGGTATTATAGCGTGGTGTATCTATGTTTGTGGAACCGCGAGAACGTATTTCCTCTTTTTGTTCATGGCGAGTGTGCCGGAAGCAACAAACGCGCTGTAAATCCCCAACCCCCTCTTTTTTAAGCAGGTGGGCGTCTGCTGACGCGTTTCCTGTATGGTAAAAGCGTTAATTACAAACAATTAACATAAAAATAGTCAACAGCATTTGTCGACATTAATACACTGTGAAATAGAAATGACGACCTAATTTCATGCTCTGGTAGAACCTTTGAACCGGCAAACGCTATTCTAATTTGTTTATTTGTAAGAAACTACTTTAGATTTAAATACAGATATTTATGGTATATTCCACATCCACTATGCGAAGTCTTCAGCGAGAAATAGGTTTTAGGAACGACTAGCGTTAGAAAAGGTAGCTTTTTACCCAGTTTAATTTAATCAAATGTTATGTAATACGTGTGCAATGTAGTAAACATCAGCTAAAATATAAAAACATATTTGAGTAATTAGGGGGAGCATTGTATTCCACTCAAAAACTCAAGTCGAGGTTTAATTTTAAATATATGCCTGAGCCTCCCTGAACCGCCATCCATAACATTTTTAAAAAGTCTGACGTATTACATCACATGACTTTCCAGACCAATTCTTCAATCAACATTCTTAAAGAGGCTTGTTATTCAAACTTCTTCAGTTAATGGATATAAAAATACATAGAAATGATTTTAATGTATATTTCCTTGTAGGTATAATGGCAAAATGGGAACATAGTAATAGAGGCGGATTCAGGACTGAAAAATTCAATGTGATAGCCGGGATTTGAACCACGGATCTTCCGCTTATCGAGCGGCTGCTTTAACCACTAAGCTACCATGGGCAACTTGTGAGTGTGACATTAAATCCCCCAGCCGATTCGTATTTTCCTTTCGGGTGTTTATCTCTGATGTGAGATTCCCTTGTGGTCCACTGGGAAAGTACGAATCAGCTGGTGAATTTAATGTCATACTGGCAGCTTAGTGGTTAAAGCAGCCGCTCGATAAGCAGAAGATTCAGGGTTAAAATCCCGGCTATGGCATTGATTTTTCTCAGTTCTGGATCCACCTCTTAAACATTGTCCACATACGGCTTGTGTGTTTGAAAACACCAGCACCAAGTTTGTTGGTGTAAACTAAATAACAAGTAATAGCTTTAGTAATATTAAAATATTGTGTGATGCCTTTAAATTTTCGTTATCTTTGCATAACCATGAGAGAAAAACCAATGGTGACTTCCCATTTGAGAAAAGTATTAAATAATTCGAATATATAACAAGAAACATCTCGGAAACACTTAACCCTACAACAAAATGTACTAGTGTGGTTTGACGAATTTAAGTAGCAATTTTTGGTCATCTCTTATGGTTTACGAGTTATGACCATTCGTAGTATGTAGACAATGTGGCTAATCTCGGTAAAAATGAGAGTAATGAGCAGTCCAAAGTAGAGGAATAGTGCAAAACGTGGAGAGCAAAGATGAATCCAAAACTGTCCAGTTTAGTTACATTTACCAGCAAACAAAAATTAGCAGATACATAAATTAAATACTCAAATCATGCCTCAAGCTGAGTGTATTAAACACTTAGGACTAATATTAGACTCAAAACTGTCTTGAAATATACGCATCTCTTCTCTAGTATCAAAACAACACATCGACTCAAATACGAAGTACCTTTTCTAGCATTATTTATTCTGTTGTTAATTTCTCCTTCGCTTCTACCTGACTGGTCTATAATAGACCCAAGATATTTGAATTGTTCATCTCGTTTTATTGTTTTATCATTTATTTCCAGATTGTCCCCTTCTCCTCCAACTACCATGTATTCTGTCTTGTCAAAATTAATTTTTAATCTTCCTGCCTCAAATGCATCTATAAGCTTACGGATAATGAATCCTATGTCTTGTCTGTCCTGACATATAATTAAGTGATCATCAGCGAATAATAGACTGTATATAGTCTCATCATTCACCTATATTCCCATTTTCTCAAGACATCATTCACATACATTTTAAATAATATTGGCGACAGTGCATATTAATCTGGCACCTTTGATTACCCAAAATTCTTTCGAGATTTTATTCCCAATCTTCACACACGTACTCCTACGTACAATTGTGCACCTGACCAAGATCTTCGCACTGCTACAGCTGAATCTGCACCCCAGGCCTCATATAAGCAGCTATTGACATCGATCAATGAACTTATAACTAAATGGGATTCTCCAGAAGATGCCAAAGTAACGACCGTCACAGAAACCGTCGTGTTATATTTTCTTATTGCACGTATTACTGTACTAATTCTATAGACTTTGAGGGCAATTGATGCATTGTATCCCCATTACAAGTGCTGTAATTTTCTGGAATTGTTTTTATATGTTATTACAGCTGTAAAATATACAGTACAATAGAGCAAAGTTAACCAAATATTACAAAAATCTGATGTGTTGCACTTAGATGACCTTCTCTACTCTTGTAATAACTATTCCTGCAAACTCTTATACCTATATCTTCTTCATCTTAGTTGAGATACGCATTTGTAAGAATTATTGGTTATTTCCTTGTAGGTGCGATAGTCAAATCTTCTAAGGCTGGTCGCTATATGGAGTCTTTGAAATGACATTTCCTTTGCACGGCTAAACCATAGCAAAGTGAATAATGAACTGCCATTTGATAAAAGTATAAGTATTGCAAAATACACACAGGTAACAGGAATATCAAAATCGTTAGTCATTTTCGAGGAAATCAAAATGTTAGAAAAAAATTCTCTGTAAAGGGTAGTTCAGGGTGGAGGAATGTTCTTCAAAATCTTTGTGTCGCATCCTTGAAAGATGTTAAACTTAAATACCAAGTTTGGTTTTCAACTGACTTTTCGTTTTTGAGTTTGTTCATAGGCAGGCAGACACACACATAGACAAACACATACACTCACAGCCATACACAGACACAGACATACGCACACTCACAGACTCTCTCTCTCTCTCTCTCTCTCTCTCTCTCTCTCTCACACACACACACACACACATACACACACACCGACCTTTTTCTAAAAAATACTTTTTTTGTATTCAGGGGTCTTGTAATATAGTGTCACCGCGCCCGCCGCATCTAATTGCCGACAACAGCAGTGTCACCCATCGCATTATTGTCGGCACTACCGCAAAGGAGCCGAAGGAAAGAGACAGAGAATGGCCGCATTGTTGGGGCGCTTGCCGAAAGAGAGAAAAGGATAGAAGCTTCTGGAATCTTCCGCTTTGTATTCCACCGCATAACTGAACTTTCCAGAATAGTGCCTGGGAGATATAAATAGCGGTAAAGTGCGACAGAAGGGGCAGTCAGACGTATGTGAAGCGTTGAGAGTCGTGCCGACGGAGACGGACAGACGATGTGAAGCGTTGTGCCGACGGAGAAGGGACAGAGTTCTTTGTGTTCTAAGTGTTTCTTTATCTCGACTACATCAGTCTTCTTTACTTTACACCCAACCAAAAGTCACAATATGTTTCCGGTAAAATCTTGACGTCGAACTTTTGGATGGAATACAGTACTTCCCTACTTAGTATACGTGCAGACAAAGTAAAAATATTTATTTGCTTGCGTATCTCTTACTTTGATGCTCTTATACATGTCACTTTACACTCGATTAGCTGAAGTGACTCGATAATAAAAAGTACTTCGAGAATTAGTTGATAGGGTGTATGTAGAGGTTTGCAACAAATGGTTTAAAATATTATTCAATATTAATTGCTTTAATCATAATTGTTTCTTATTTATTAAAATGTCGTATTGTGCCACAGCTCAGAAAAATCAATCAACAGTGAACCTTTGTTTTGCCTTCACTTATTGAATACAGATTTCTCTTACTACTTCGGACGCACTTCCGCTTCGAGCTTATTGTGTTACTTGTATTGTTTTAATCCTTAAATGCATGAATTATTTTGTTGCATATGTCACTCTTACTCTAATTCCTAAAACATTTTCATATCCCTTTCACAAGTACAGGTGATTCGATAAACCATTATCATTAAGGCGATACGCAATGGAGTGGCCATCCAATTAAAGCCTTGAAGCACGTGGCCTTCAATCAAGCGAAGCAACCCGAGCTTATTCGAGTAGTATCGAAGTTTCGCGAAGCTCTCGTTGGCAAGCTTTCGTTGCGGTGCCACTAGTGCTGGATGCCAGATGTAGGTTATGCTTGTTTAAAGACAAAAGACGACTCCTATTGATAATACATAATGGAAGTGAGCTACTAGATAAAAGGTGTCATGTAGAATACAGTCAAATGTGCCTGGGGTAAAGGATGGGGAGGGCTCACGTAAAATAAGCAGCGTGATGGGACGCGTGGATGCTGGCGGGGTTGCATGGATTTGTTTTTCATTAAAAAAACACTAGAATAATATTGAAGTAAATTAATATATTTATGGTGTAATATAGCTACAAACACATGAAAAGTATTTTAAATCCCAGTACAATAAGAATATAACGAAAATATCCCTTCAAATACTCTATCAATAACCTCTTAATATGTGCAATGCAAGGAAGAGTTAAAGCTAACTCATTATGTCTGCATTTGTTGCTAAGGAAAACAGTCTCATAGAAGATACATATGGTTTCAAATGTTTCTGGATCTATAAAGCAATATGTCTCCTATAAGCTAAAATCTCACAGAAGCATAAATGTGCTGGGCTGTTTCAGTTTCTTTCTTGCACAATCTGCAATCTAAGTCATGCTGAAACAGTCCGCGTTAAGCTGCTTTTTCACAGGAGTATGTACTGTGAGAAATGCAGTAATTGTTCTCAGCTGAAGACTTACTTTTAAGTAAGCTTTCAGCACTTTAACAGTGGACCTTAGGGAGGAACCTTTATTTACTTCTGCTCCCTTTTCCGTTCCGTGAGAACTGTGCCGAGTGCCAATAAGGTAACGGTATCTAGCTATGCACGCATAAAAATGGAACAGCTTATTTAAATTTGTTGGCAATACCCTGGCACAAGTTATTTGTGCTTGTGCTTTAAATAAATATATATATATTTTAATTTTAGAATCTTGAAAACTAGTGCTTTAGGAAAGGTGAGAGCAGGCTGCAAATGTGATGTCATTGGGGGATTTCAACTAAAGGCATTCCGACTTATCATGCCGCTGCTCGAACCGACTGAGCTGTTAGGGCAACAAGCCGGCGCAATAATAAATTCTTCAACAACATAACATTTTTTTCTAGTAAAGTACAGTAGTAACTTATAACTTCGTATTTGAAGTTGAGAAATTTGGTCTGCCATGGTAGCACAATTAGTTAGAGCAGCGGCATGCAAACCCTAGGACCCGTGGTTCAAATTTCGGCTATGGCACTCCATTTTTTCGATTATACTTCTCCAACTTCAATGCACACACGACATCTGAGAAATAACAATAGCTGTAACAAAGTATTTGAAGTCGAAGCACTGTTCGTTTGCTTGGACATGTTTGTTCCTAATAGACATTGAAGTGTTCAGTGAAGCTGGTCATTTTACCTTATCGGGTTACAAGACAGATATGAAATATGTATTCTGGGCTTAATAAAGATTTACTAATTTTATGTTTGTCAGTATCTGGGTGACCGAACTTCGCTCGACATTTTTTTGTTGCAAAGTCCTGCTTTTTCCGAGAAGATATTGATTTATATAAATCTCTTACATAAAAGAAAAGCGAGTAGAGAAAACCATATGAAAACCATGGTTTGTATAGCAAACTGGATAGCTAAAAACCTTCTCGATAGAAACTATGTACATACATGCACGTGCCGAATTTCACGGTGATCGGTCAAGCAGTTTTCGAGTTCAACTGTTACATATATACAAACATCCATCTTGTATGTATGTATAGATGATATGCATTATTGTTTGTGGAAGAGTGTGTAGAGAAGGAGATGTGAATATGTTACTTAAAATTGAGTAGAGAAAACAGTGTGAATGTAATACTAGCATTTATATTTCAAACAGACAGGAAATTGTATGAATTAGGTATTTGTAGGAGAGGAAATAAAATTTTTTGTGTAAAGTAACATTTTTTCAGTGAAATTGTTTGTAGAAGAGTCATAGAGAAAGAAATATATGTGTTACTTAAAAGTGAGTAGAAAAGACAGTGCGAATATAATACCTAGCATTCCTATTTCAGACGCATATAAAATTATATGATCTATTTGTAAAACAGGGAATAACATTTTTGTGTAAAGTCGCGTTTTTTCAGGAAAGACACATATATAGGTAAATGTAAAAAGCAAAACCTTGTCTGAATACAAAATTTGATCCAAATCGTTAGCCATTTCGGAGATACGCGAAATATAAATATATAAAATCTGATGTACTGCACTCACATGGCTTTCTCTGTTCTTATACTAACGATTGCTACAAACTCTTCTTCCTGTTAGTTGATTTAAACGTTCGCAGAAATTATCTTATTGCGTATTTCCTTGTAGGTGCAAGGGGAATATGGGAACACATTAGGAGTAGTCGGAACACGTTAGGCTTTGAGCAATTATCAAAATCCTTTAAAGCTTTGAAATTCCGTTCTCTTTGCACCGCTAACATATAAAAGATGAACAACGAAAGCTTAAGTTTTTCAAAACCACACAAGTAACATGGAATATCTCCGAAATAGTTCGCTCTATCAAAAAAATTTAAAATATTCGGACATGAATTGTGTGTGTTAGCATGATCTATATTTTGTGTATAGTGAGATTTGGTCTATCTCTTACAGTTTACCAGTTATGCAAAGTTCATCCAGAGTAAACAGAACTACATGTGCTATATCCATAAAATTCAAAATGTATATTTCAATTGTCATAAAATGTCTTAAACATGGCATTTTAATCAAAATCGTTAGGGATATTTTCGAGAAAATCAAAATTTTCGTAACATTTTCCATGTAAAGGGTAGTTTAGGGTGGAGAAATTTTCTTTAAAATATTCGTGCCGAATGCTTGAAAAGCACTGAACTTAAATACCGACTCTGTTTTTTAACCGACTTTTCGTATTTGAGTTATGCTGTCCACAGACTAACAGACACACAGACACACACATGGATATGTTCCTAAAAATACCTTTTTTAATTCAGGGGCCGCAAAACATATATTTCCGGTGAAATCTCGACTTCGAATTTGTGGGTGGAATACAATACTCCCTCTACTTACTATACGTAGTAGAGAAAGTAACAAAAATTGCTTACTTAAAGGTATTGGATTTGGGGCGGCGTATGACGTATTTATCGTCTACCCAATTGCATCTTCCCTTAGTTCCATAATTTTATGGATAATCTTTCAGCATATCCTTGCGAATTGCGCTTACTTCTTCTCACCTGTCGAGAACAGGTCGGGTTGATGCAGAAGTTCATAGCGTTTTGAACTTTGGCCATAACATGCAAATGCAATGCGATATCTGATAACAGGTCGGCACATTTATTATTCTCTGGTTGACTGTTTAAATGCTCTTCGTCAAAGCCTCATAGTCTTCGTGAAGACGAAGAATAAACCCATGCTAAATTTGACCCATTTAAACATCAAAACATTTCTAGCTGAACTGTTCTCTAGGGCACTAGGGCAAGGTTGTTTCAGAATTATTTCTTTATTTCACTTGGTACTTGTAAATTAGTTTTACCACATATAACTATACATTTACTCCAACCTTCAATACTCAAACCGTGATTATTAGCACTGCATTGTCGTACATAAAGGACAAAACATGACAAAAACTGGAAATCAGTTAACTTCATAGTCACGCTTAAAAACAAGGTTGTGGATTTATGCATCAACCTCATATCTGATTTGTTTCTGGTTTCTTCGTTAAGAACACTATTCAGTTTTATAAAACCTTTAATATGCCTTTAGTATACTGTAACGAAACGGCGAAATGCGAAGTCTGTTTACTTTTTCTAACGCTTTCTTGTCCTCTAATTTTTACTACAAATGCACAGTTTCCTTCTCATTGCTAACACAGTTCATAGTCTTTTCTACTATTACATTTCACAATTGTTCTTCTGATAATCATTCTCAGTCTTTCAATGTCTTTCTCCAGTTTCACCGTCTCTTAAATCTTTACTATTACGACACAATCACTCGACGACCATACGTACTCGCTGACAGGCTGGCCGATTCACTCTCGTAACTAAAACTGTGTACGACTTAAACAACCACTCCGACTTACTCAAACTCTGACACAAAAAAAAAAAAAAAAAAAAAAAAAAAAAAAAAAAAAAAAAAAAACAAACCTGTCAGTGTCTGTCCTATTTATACTGGAGCTGGCGTGGTTTCCTTGGAATTCTTTCCCCGTGCACGTCAGTAAAGAAGCTTCTAGAGCTTGCTGGACAGTACGGTGTTATCACGCTGTTCGATCTCACACACACGGTCGCTAGTTACCATGTAGTCTCGGACCTCCTTATGTTTGCAGCCATTCTAACGGTCACGCACATACACAGTCGCTCACCATATCCAAGGTCACCCGGCTTCCTCTCGTCTGTATATTGTTGGATGACCCAATGTACAGTACTATTCTGTAGCTTATATACGGCTAATGTTTTCTTTTCCTTTACGAAATACATGTTATTGACTATTATATTGAGTAATATAACGGGACGAGACAGTTGGTATAACTCATTAGTCTCAATTGAATATTTTTCTTGAGCCATTATAAGCCTCTCTGCAGAAAAATCAGAATTGGAGGCTGAGCAGACAGGTAAAGTTATTGCCCTAAGAAAGCCATCGGATCAACTCATTCCTACACACATATATCCAACCAATCTTCATATTCTTTTTCGCCTCAGGGCTCTTTGGTTTACTCTCGTGCTTAAAAAACAGCTTTACTTCAGAGCGCTTTTATGATCTACTTGCTCTAGTTTTCCAATATCTGTGAAGTGACGCAATGAATAAAAATTAAGGAAATTGAGACTGTGAGCATATGACCTTCTAGGTTTTATGATTATTGATCCCAAGTGATGTGCAAACCTAAAACTAGGTGTTTTCCAGGATTGACTCTTCTGCGTAAAGCATAGATACCGTGAGCAAAATTTAGAGCGCTTGATCATTTCCTTTTCCTTGAATAATCCAATGCTGTGAAGAAGACCCATTACCCATGTTGGAGGTTACTTGATATTTTAAGATATTGGATTGACATTTTACAGAATTGCAATACATGTCTGGCCGCGCCCTAGCCGAGTGATTAGACCATTCGTTTCTCGCCAAAGTGGCTCGGGTTCGATCCCAGGCAACCGCATGTAGGATTTGTGGTGGACGAAGCGGCGCTGGGGCAGGTTTCCTACGGATTCTCCGGTTTCCCCCGCCATCTCATTCCACCAATGCTCCATCCTCACTCCATGTATCATCAGTATCATCGCCTGCGGTGCCGTATGTAGTAAAAGCGGGCGTTAAACACTAAAAAAATTGCATGCCTTCTAAGAATACCGAGATAGTTTTATTCACTAAATTTGCTCATTAAGAAACAGAATTTTGTTCTCAATTTCATTATCTTTTGATTAAACTTTATCAAGTTATGCTTTTTAAGAAATAACCAACCAGTAATTAACACAAAATTATATGCACAACTTCGAGGTTATTTTCGTTATCCTAACATTCGATTTGATTATACGAGTATTCCATAGGTTTGAAAATTATTTGTACCAGAAAATGTTCACAGTAATCGTGGAGAAAATAAAATTGCTTATGCTTGCAAAGGTTCAGGATTCTCCAAAGATACGAACTATTGTTTTCCAAAAAATCTCCGCTACCCAACTAGTCATGATATGGAACATTTTTCCATATAATTTATTTTCTGAAAAGATGGGTCTAACATGTGCTTAAAATGTCATATATTAAAGATATTTGCGTAAAAAATAAATTGTGTACATTGAACTTTTCTGGAATAAGTCCTACTCATATTGAAGGAACTTTTTATCAACTTTTACAAAGATCGCCAAAGAAAATATATCTGTACCTGTGTAAAAATCGCTGTAAAATGTGTGGCCATTTCATCGATTGTTTTACGAAATGTACCCTTGCACCGTGGCTTAAAATAGACACTGAAATGGCCTTTGCTTCCTACAACGATAAATAATGTGACATAGACCAGAGAGGCAGAGAGACTTTCTTTGGCACTGTCTGTATACAACCGGTAAACATACAGTGATAAACGAAAAAGCAATGCACAAATAATGAACCTCTCTTTAAAACAATTTGTTTAAAATAACTTCTGTTTAGGATAAGTCATTTCCGGGATACCGTTATTAATGCTTGCAATAACTTGTTGTGGTAATTACTAAAGTTGTTTAACATAATGCGCAATTTTTACAGAATTTTTTTATGTCTTTGAGTTGTATTATACTTTTTGTCATCTAAGAAACAATAAAGTCCATTTTCTTAAAAAGCGCTTAAGATATTTCATTGAACACTTTTATGAGTTATCTTAAATATACAACACGTAATCCTGTGGAACAGAATTTGTTTGTACATTGAGATAAAAATAATATATTGTTATTTGGACATAATTCTTGACAATCCATTCGCATAAAGCCTTACCAACGTTTAACTGAAATGTTTATTGACATTCGGTTCCATATGATTATGCAGTAGGCCATTCGCTATCAAACGACCATATATGATAAATGTACATACAATATTTTTGGATGAAATGTACTTTCAAGAGGAGAAAAGGTTATACGGTTATTTCATAAGTTAGTTCGTTTTGCTCGCTAGTTCCATGTATAGCGCCTGAAAACCTTGAATCCTCTGTGCACTCAAGTTATCGTAATTGCCTAACTACCCCTACGACTTAGAGACCAACAACCAGATTCACTATTGATGTGTGTGGATTGGATTGGATTGTGACTGACGTGAAATGCAAAAGCGTGTTTACAAACTACGGAAAGCAAAGAGGAATATTTCCGACATTGTGTGCTGTTTTACTACGTAAGGACAAAACCGCCTCAAAATGCCAACAGAAAATTTGTGCTGCCCATGGGGAAGATGGACTAACGAATCGAGCATATCAAAAGTGGTTTAGTCGATTTCGAGCTCGGAATTTCTCTCTAAAACAGAAAGTTGGCAACTACTCTGTCGTAGCTGTGCTGTAGGAGGTGTGTTCTCAGGCGTTCTTAGTGATTGAAACCATAACCAGAAACAATACAACCTTATAACCGTAGAAAACTTGAGTTGAAGATTTATTTGACTTTCATTGGTGCTAAGATGTTTCATAAGTAAGCAACTTCAAAACAAAATAACCTTAATAAACGCATCTTATCATCTTGTTCACAGCCTTCTAAAAGTGTGCAAACAATATTTTCAGGAAAGCGACAATCAAAACAGCATGAAATACAAAAATTGCAAACTCCTCTAAAGAGGAATTAAAAAGGGGGCGCGGCACGTTACATTCATTGCTATTTGAATTATTTTTAATGCTTAGAGTTATGATAGAAACATGAAACTATTTTTGATGGAAAGAAAGAGTTCCATTTTTTTAAGGAATTTGACCTATACCTATCCTTATACTACTATCACTATTCCCTTTGTATCTATATCGAAAGGTGAGATTTTGAAAACTTATTTAAAATACGAGTATTATGCCTAATGATAGAGTGCAAATTAAATTAAAGAGGAAATTCGAATTTGTAAGACTCCAAAAAGTGTCATTTTTTGCAATGTTTGCCATTGAGTCTTCCTTTATGAACCAGCTCCCAGGCTTTTACCTTGTCACTGTGTTATTTACGAAGAAATAATGCTGCCTGCCCAAACATAGGCCACACATGATGTATTGCCACGGTATGTAAATTCTGCATCACCACCGACAAAATATGCTATCTTGGGCACCAGGGGTAATTGTAAGTCAACCCTCGCTTGGGGAAACACGAGTAGCAGCGTTAGAGTACCCTAACTGTGGCACTGAGTTTGTGACGTCATGCACAATTAACTCAAAGGGTCTCTAGCTGTCCGGCTTGATTGTCAGTGTTTACATAGTTACTTTTGTCTCCCTGTGTTGTAACTTTTTCTCTCACCTTATGCATAAAAACCCAATGTGCAGGCGTCTGTTTTATAATTCATTTGTTCAGTACCCCATGGTATGCTTTGTTGATATTTCGAAATTGCATTGCAGTGCCTTTAAGGGCTTGCTTCATATCATATTCAGAATACAAATGTCAAGCTTATTGTAATATTGCTCCAAACTTCCTCGTGTGGATTTTATGTACGTAGGTAAATTTGACCTTAGCCACTCTTCGTTTACAATGAATGATTTCGGTTTATGAAACAGCACATATGAAGTAGGTTCTTACGTATCTAGATTAGGGTAAACAACAGAGAGGAACACCTTGCGCACTTCCACCTACGGATGATCTATTACGGTTACCACCGCCAGAAGGAAGGAATGAGGTGAAGGAACCATTGGACGCGCGGAAGTTGCTAACAGTACCTAGCTCAAAGATCCGTCCCAATTATGAAACATGAACCACCTGTACAATCAAGCACACGCCTAGTATCCACTGCACCGTTCTGTAGTATACATACCACTAAGTCACGGTGCCCACCCCCCTCACTATTACGTCAAGTAATGCTGACGGACTTAGACCCAGTGCTGGCATCACTCGCATACATCACACTATTGTGACGTCAGGGGACAGGTGAGTTCGCTTCCCGGAGAGGCAAGACAGGCGGAGCGACCAGAGAGGCGGAGCGGACCAACTCTGAGCGACGAGCTAGCATATTTCCTTTTCTGGGAAGGTGAGCAACATGTGGTGAGGTACCTCCTAGTCAAATGCAGCTGACATATTGGTCAGATAGTCGCTTTTTTGAGTAAGCTTTTCCCTCTCTTCGGCATAGTTGGTGAGTTAAAACCTTTCAAACTGTTAACTTGTATCTTTACCAAAATGCTTTAGCATTATCTCGGGTTAAATTACGTAAAGAAGCGATTACTTGCTATAACCTAGGTACGTTGCCAATCAGGGATAAGAAATTGCCTTTTTAGGAACCAGTGGAAGTAAATTCTTGCTTTTTCACATGTTAAAGATTTTTATCATATGAAGAATACATTTGTAAACCAAGAAACACATCAAGAAATACTGAAGTTGTATAATAACCATAGTGTTTTAACGTTAAAATAAATTATCATTAATAGTTTCCTGGTGTATTAATTTGCTCCTTGTTACATCCATTAACGTTAAACGATATTGAACTTGAGGCCCAAAAATATTAGCTTCGGTCCATTCTTCCCTTCACTAGCTATCTTCAACAGGTACTTCTGTTTTTTGCACAACTTCCAAACTTATTTAGGGAAAGGGAAATAAACGGCACACTACGCGGGATAAATACTCTTTACTTTGAGCAAGCATTTGGTACCGCCATAATTCACGAAACTTAGAATTATACCTAAAATATAAGAAAGAAACGGAACGAAGGAAAATTATGGAAAGAAAATCATGCCACATGGAAAACCACCTCAACATTCGCCTATCGATAAGTGAAATCATGAAAAACCCAAGATTACATTGGGTGGTTGGCCGGATATCAAACCCGGACCTCTGACACATTACCGAGGAGCCAATTCCCTCCTTTGCTACCTAGTAAGTAGAGGAAGTATGGCATTATACTCCAAAACTGCACGTCTAGGTTTCAACGGAAATATATGTTTTGAGGTCCCTGTGTGTATGTCTGAATAGCACAACTCAAAGACTCAATGTTAACAAACACCAAAATTGGTATTTAAGTTCAATATCTTCCAAAGATGCGACATGGACATATCCATGAAAATCCTCAATAATTCCCTACGCTTTACATGAATAACAGTGGGGGTGGAGAATTATTCTGGTTAAAGCAAAATTCCCAACCTCAGCTGAAATTGGAACCCGGAACCTCTGGGTTGAGAAGCCAGAATGCTCACCACTCGACCGCAGTGCGATCAACAAACACTAGTGACCAGCACTTCCAGTGTCTTTTAAAATAGTAATTATCATACATTCTGCATTTTCCAAAACTGCATATTTGAAATCAGGGTTTTCAAAACTTTCAGTGTAGGTGAAATCTGGGGACAGGGTTTTCGGTGGGGTACACTATTTCCTGAGCTCCTAATATAGTCACACTCAAGAGCTGCTCGGCTATCAACATTTTTCCAAACCAAAATTCAAAGTTAAAATTTTACAAATTTTTATAAAACTTCTATTAACCTTTAGCCTGGGTGCAAACTTAGCTTGAGAAACAATCGTCAAGGACCAATAAGCTTCCTTCTATAACCGAATCATCCAAAACTTAAAACACCCCGCCCTTAAAAGCCTTTCTTACAGTTACAGACATCAGTCGGTCAGTGTGTCAGTGACTGCGAGACAGCTGTGCGTGTGTGGTACGTCACCTGTGCCACAAGAACATTCTAAGAGACGTTGAATGAGTGTAGTGGGTGTATGTGAGACAGAGAAAGTGAACAAAGACACTGAAAGGACTAAGCAAGGTTAAGCAAGTACAATTTGTGAGTTGTGATAGCACGAAAGACTGTAGAGTGTGTTAACAGCGAGAAGAAAACTGTGTGTTTGTGATAAAATTTTAGAAGACAACAAAGTGATGGAAAAGTAGCCGGGCCTGCATTTTGTCGTTTTGTTACACTATTATATTACTTTCCGTACTTCGTATAGTAAGCATTGCATTCCACCCAAAAATTAGATGTCGATATTTCACCGTAAATGTGTTTTAAAGCCTCCTAAAGCCCCAAAGCATTTTAGTAAAATATCTGTGTTTTTGTGAGGAAACAGGAGTTAAAATCTAAGCTTGGTATTTATTAAGCATCTTCCAAGGATATGAGACGAAAACTGTCAAGAAAATCCCCCAGACCAAACTACGCTTTGCATGCATGCCTTGATCTTCTAATAAATGCATCAAATGATTTTGATTCAACTGCCATATGTTTAATATATTTTAATAGCCTCTGAAGCACCCTTTATTCTGAATGAGCGTTACATAGTTGGTAAACCGTAAGAGATGACTGACAACTGGCGTAGAGGGACATACCACCTCGACCGAAAGGCGATCTTTTGTGCCTATGCTGCTGACGAGGCATCCCACGCGAGTATGGATGAGGCGAATGGATACTAAGGGCGGCCGGAGCGTCGTCACAACACAGCACGTGGTACGGTCCCTATATTTTCCCAGTTAAATCACTTCGGTGGAGGCTGGCTCAGAGTGGTGCCTTTCCCACCCTTCGGGTTCGTACTCCCAAAGGGGTGCGGGACTCGGAAACCGGCCCTCCTCCCCCTCGGGCTTGTACCCATGGGGGTCGAAAACCAGCAGGCTCGCCTTCAAGTCCGGTACGGATTTTCACAGGACATCCTTTTCCCCTGCCGTGCTGTTGTCGCGACGCTCGCCGACGTTTCTAACCCTAAAAGAAACCTAACGGGATGAAGATGAAACGAAATGATTAATGTAACGAAATGGAGGGACAGGAAATTCGAAGGATATGGAAATCCTTCCCAGCATTTGCCTGGTGACCCGGAGAAACCCGCAAAGAAATCCATAGGTGAGAAAGTTCAGCCGCGGGGATCGAACTTGCAACCTCATTAACACAGTTTTTTTTTGCGTTTTGGAGTTAACTATTTCCGAAGTATTTTTTGTTATTCCTTTGAATTTTCCAATACTTTTCTCAAATTGAAAGTCGTTATTCATTTTTCTTTCTCCTGGTCATGGAATTTCAAAGCTTTTCACATAGTGACCAGATCTTAAAAGATTTGACTCGGTTAAATCTCAGTGTATTCCTGTATTCTCTTATACAGAAACATGCAATAAGTCAATACCTGCCTTTAAAAAGGAGTAGAAAAATTCATGTGAGTACAACACCCTATATTAGTTTCCACAGTTAAGAACGGGGTCGATCCGCCTAAGATGAATCTTATGATTCATGCAGTCTGTATGTATCCAACACATGTTTCACCTCGTATCAGATGAATAATACGGCCCTTCAAGTTCGATTTACACAAACGAAGGGAAAGGGCATCTATTGTTTTTTGCCTCACCTTTCAACTGTTAAAGTTAGAGGAAACCATTTCGATACGTAAAACACAAAGAGTTTTCCGTTTCAGTAGGAATTTGTATCTGTGTTTCATTTGTGATTCTGCAATTCTTGGTCCCTATATCTTTTGATCTCTACAAAGGAGAGAGAATAGCGGTTTCTATATAGCAAGGGAGCTACCCACTTTGGCACTGGCGAGGACGTATTTTATAGTCAGACGATAGCCAGCCAAAGTAAATACAAAAGAACAAATTATTGTTTAGTGCAAAACTTTCACACCTTTGTACTTTTATCTTTAAATTTTTACTTTCGCTGCTAATGCATATATTTCATGGAGAAAGCTTTTGTGATATCATTTTACCACATAACATTTACATGGCTTTCTCTACTCACTTCAAAATTGCAACACATTACATTCACACAATTTTCTCTACACGCTTTTCTATTATGAAACAGTCACACTTCTTTCTCTACTCTGTGTTCTACAAAGAATTCATACAACTTTCTATATGATTGACATAGAAATGCAACTTCTTACGTTCATGCAACTTTCTCTACCTGCTTTTCTTCCTGCGGTATTTGGAATTGTTCAACAGTGCTTTGGCATTGGGTTTTCGCGGTTTGTTTCTTTATATTGTTTATTTTGGGTTCTTTATATGTAGTATAGGATGTACCTTTAAGCGTTATAAGGATAAAATCGTCAAATATTGGGCATAAAAACGCATACATATATCACTCGGATTTTTCTTGATCTCCACAAACGCGCCACCGGTGACGCCCAGATCTTTCTCAAAGACTGCGGGAAAAACACCCATTTTGGGTAACTGGTTCAATGTTTTTAGTCACGTGTTCTCTCGCCTGAGAGGTTGAGGAAGCTTAACCTTGCACCTTTGTTTGCTCGCCGGCCTGGCATGTGTCGTGAATCAGCTTAGCCCCAGCAGTCACAATACTTATCATAAAAACGTAGACATAAACTCATTGATGAAACCGCTCATATAAGTGTTGCCCAGTGTAACAACTAATGAAAATAACTCTTCATCCCTTCCACTAGCATACCGAATTATAGTGTATTGGGTAAGCCTTTCCATGGGCCACTTCTTCTGCATATATATATACCCAATTAATATTTCAATAATTGAACTATTGTGACCAAAACGGTAAAAGTCCAGTCCAGTTACTTGTTCTGACTGCATTTTCTTCCAAATGTTTTGCACAAATAGACAATTCTCTTTTACTGACGTTAACACAGTCCGCAGTCTTTTGTGATATTACAACACACAATTGTTTTCTTCTCGCAACCTTGACTCACTCCTTTCTGTATTTTTTCACTTTCTCTGTCTTTCAGATAGCTGACTTTGACACGCAATACGCTTTGCTATCTTCCTCCATTCTACAAATACGCCGGCCGACGAAAACTTCTCGAATGCTCTAGAAAACCCTTGTTGTCACGTGTGAATGAGACAGTGTAACCTAGAGCGCCTTTGTTACACGCACCACCAGTTGGGAGGAGCAGCGCAGCCCCGGTCGTCCTTCGTTGTGTGCCGCAGTATATGCGAGTGTTCTAAGACAAGCCTGTATATAAAATTTTGCTCAGATGCATTTTGTAGCTTCAGAGATGCAAACAAATTTATATGCATTGAAAATCGGGTGGATTCACATCCGGGTTCCTGAGAGGGACAAGAGATAAGCAAAGTGTAAAACAGAAAAGAATTGGAGAGCGTTTCCATCTTCTCGCAACTCCTGGAAGAATCACGTATACCTACTCCCCGCCGAGAGGCTATAACATTTGTTGTAATATACTTGGTGGTTTATGACCTGCACTAAAATATTCGCGATGCTTCGTTGGCGCTTTCCTCTCTTCACTTACTTCAACTGTAACTGCATACTCCGTTTTACGGACCCTTAAGCACAGATGCGCTTTACGTTTTTTCCAATAAATCTCGGCAGCTAAGTGCAAGGCAGCACTAAAAGTCGAAATATCACGTGACTGTTCGGGTTGCATCCCGAAAGAAATTTAACGCCTATGGAGAAAACAGAATAGAATGTCTACGAGCGGAACTTAAAGAATTTAATAGCCCAGAATCCTGAAATGTTGTCAAAAATGGAAGCAAAGATATACTTTATTTATTTTAAATTGAGATACCCGACGTTGCCCGCTGTTTGACGATTTATTCTGTAACCTTTAGACCATACATATTTAACCTGGGGTACGCGTACCCAGCTGTACCCCTAGGGGTGCGCGAAGACTTCTTAAGACATATTGACGCATACAGTCAATATTATGTTTCCTCGATGATCTCAAGTATTGAAAAAAATCCAATGTGTTGCATTCACATGATTTTCTCTACTCTTGAACTAACCATTCTTACAAATTCTTATTCCTATATATCCTTCGTGTAAGTTGAGACAAACATTTGCAGATTTTATCTTATTGTTTATCTTCTTGTAGGTACAAGGTGACTATGGCAATACAGTAGACTTGGAGCGATAGTGAAATCTTTTAAAGCTTTGAAATTTCGTTCTCATTGCGATTAAAGCTCACACAAATAAGAAGCAATATCTCCGAAATGGTTCACTCTGGAAAACAAAGGTCATCAATTGTGTGTTTTAGCAAGCTCTACATATTTGTATAGTAAGATTTGGTCTATCTCTTACGATTGAAAAAGCCATCCAGAGTAAATACGACTACATGGGCTATAGCCACAAAATTCAATATATACATTTCATTAGACCTAAAAATATATCAAGGCTATGGCATTATCATCAAAATGGTTAGAGATGTTCCCAAGAAATTAAAAATTTTCCACGTAAAGGGTAGTTTAGTGTCTTGCCCGTGGTTTGACGGTTTATTCCCATTATTATATTAAGACGGCTCTAGTATCACCTCTTATTGACAACATTTCCTATTTAATGGTGAATTGCCTTAAATAAACTGAAGTAAAAACCTGCAAGTTTCAATATCGGACTAACTTACCGACTGATCGTGAAATAATTGAAATAATTACCTACATATAGGTGCGATATGAAATGCTGACCTAACTCTGCGACACAATAGTATAAACAACATGGCATTGTTGAGGAAACAATGGTTTTCCTTTAATAAATTGATGTGATGCTGATTACCTGAAAAGTTTGTGTAAACTTACCCCAAACATCGACACCATTAGAAGATGAAGGGTGCATTATGTATTGATTCCTGGAATGCATCCAATTTCACGTTTCCAGTCCATGTACTTCATAATATTGACAATACATGCTGAAGTTTACATCATTAAACCCCTGCAAATATTTGTTTTAGGAGGGTAAAGCCGAACATACAATTAACCATTTAATCTCTGGTTTCCATTTCGCTATAAATTGCGTTCATGCTGCACAAAATAAGTCTGTAAGCGAAAGCCATGTAAATTCTTTGATGTAATATTCCACACTATTTAGTTATTTTGAAACAGGAATTAAAGACATGTGGTTTATTGATTTCTGCTGCAATTAATTTAACATTTGCTCCTCTCACTTCTGTTTCAGTGGAAACAAGTTTTTTACTTCTTTTCAAAGGATTCTCCTAAAAATGAATTGAAGAGTAGAGAATTTAAAGAAAAAACTGGCAATACCTATACGGTACAACTAATAAGGTAAATGTTTGAGCCTGCAATGAGCTCCAGTAAATTCAGAAAGAGTGCAATAATGGTTTAATTCTATACTTTTCGATACTAAGCTACATTTGTGGGATACTGTAGTCTGCCTCTGTTTTTGTAAAATTCTAGTTCTTCTGCAAAGATTTTTATAGTTTTAAAAAACCACATATTCTTAAAACTCCTAAGGTGTAACAAATTAGAGCTCTATATACTAATATTTGAACTTATTTTAGGCACCTAAGACTACAACTTCTATGCTATCATACATAGTTGACATATCCATATACAATGTTTTGTCTGTATATCTTACGTTTGATTGGTTATTTTTCTGGCCTTTTAAAGACCAATACATCCTGGAAGATTTTCATTTTGCCATTATGTCACTCCCGATGGATTATTTTAATAATGAAAATATTGTATTGATTTGAGCATATTTTCTCACTTTTAATTTTTTACTTTCTCTGCTACGTATAGTGAATAGGGTAAATATTGTATTAGGCCCGAAAATTCGATGTCAATATGTGACCGAAAATAATATGCTTTAGGCCCTCTGAATTAAAAAAAAAAAAAAATGAAAACAAAACGACAGAACAATACGGAACGACGTGATTTTATCGCTTCCATAACATTCGTCTGTTTTTATCATCTGAATAATATTTGTCTGTTTTTATTACCTCTGTATCATTTGTCTATTTTTATCACATCACTAGCATTTGTTAATTTGTTTGCGATCGTCTCATTTGTTTTCCCTATAGGTATTATAGGTACCATTCAAATATAGCTTTAACAAAACAGCACGACACACAAAGAAAGAGAAACAGTATATGGAAGCAGTTCGACCAATTAATTTAGTAAGTTATTTAATATTTTGTCTTATATATTTCTTTTTTACTAAATATAACTACAAGTAAGTTTTACACTTATCTAATAGTTTGGTCTTCACTGTATATTATCACATTTATTAGATACTACTCCCAAGAGTAATTCTATTACAACTTCAGCACACTGATTTTAAAGCACCAAGTCCAAGGGTTTGGTTCTTTATGTCAATCTTCGCACTGTGTTGCTGGAGTATATACTTCTTGTAATGTTTATATTCTTTCTTTTAATTGTAGGGTAGTTAAATTCCACTTGAGATTTATTTTCTCTTGGTAAATAAAAAACCAGTTCCAGTGATAATTTCTACGAATTATTCTGGAATGTCATCTTTATTCGCAATTGCTGTGTTTCCCTCATGAACTACAAGAAATGGACAAGGATTTACCATACAAAATTTGAGTTTTATAAATTATAAGATTTACTTAAAATAACCTTTCTTCTGGCATCCGTTATTTTTGAGCTAGGTACCGGTATAACTTTCAATTTGTGCGTTATTTAGTTGTTTCTTGTAACGTTATGCAAAGACCAGGATATAGCGACCTGCATTTTAAACATTTGGCTTCGCATAAGCATCATTTATAATAAAACTACGTATGAAAAAGTTATCTCGATTAACATAAACTAAGTGGATAGAAAAAGAAGTCCGATATATTCTATTCGTGTGATTACGAACTCCTCTAGATGATCTTGGCTCGATTGTGCATTGGCCACTGCATTGGTACGCACACTAACGTATCTTTTTAAGGATGCCCTGTTCCTATTGGGTGCTGTGTGACAAACTTTTGTCGGTTCATCATGTGTTGCTAGAGCATTTCACTAACCCGCGTCTGAGATTCTCTGCCAGTCAGTCTTGCAGAGTTCCTGGTGGACGATAACTAACGGTCGAAAGGTTTTCAAATCTTAATCACAAGTAAACTTTCAACTAAGGATGTAGCATTATAGATATCCAGAAATAATAACGTTTGATCCTTTTTTGTAAATTCGCCTTTATTTCTGGGTTTTGCCATGATTATATCTATACATTCGTCTATATTAGTGACTTTTGCTAGGGTTTTTATTTGGAACTCATCTCTATTTCTGATTCTTGTTATTGTTCGCGCTGAAACTGATGCTACATGGAATGAAGATGGAGCACCGATGGAATGAGATGGCGGAGGAAACTGAGAACCCGGAGGAAACCCGTCCCTGCGCCGCTTCATCCACCATAAATCTCACATGCAGTCGCCTGGGATCGAACCCGGGCAGCATTGGTGAAAGGCCACTCGGTCCCGACACGGGCGTAAGGGTGCTGATGACATAGTAGAGCGCTCTTAAATACACATCATCGTTATCGTGTAGTCATCGACACCGTCACCGTCATCATTCCCGTCCTCATCCTTATCATCACCATCACCATCACCATCACCACCACCACCACCGCCACCGCCACCGCCACCGCCACCGCCACCGCCACCGCCACCGCCACCGCCACCGCCACCGCCACCGCCACCGCCACCGCCACCGCCACCGCCACCGCCACCGCCACCGCCACCGCCACCGCCGCCGCCGCCGCCGCCACCACCACCATCATCATCATCATCATCTCCACCTAGTCCTCAAAATAAACTTTCATAGATATTTACAAAGTAGATAGCTAAGCCACACCTTTTAATTTCCACGTTCTTTGTATGACCACCCGAAAGAAAAAGAATAGCTACTTACCGATTAAACAATGTAAGTATCTTTAACGAGACCTATATTTTTGGGGTAATAATATATTGTCTATCTGTTATGGTTTACAGCTAGGTAAAAGTCTTTCAGAATGAAGAGGACTTCAGACGCTAATCCCAGAAAATTTATAATATTCATATTATTAGTTATGGCAATACTTTAAACCCAAAATATTGTTACAAATTTGCTAGAGCCAGAAATAACGAAAATGTATCATATAAAGAGTTATTTGAAGTGAAGGATTTTCTTGAAAATTCTCGTGTTGGATCCTTGGAAAATGTACTTAAACGCTAAGAGTGCCATTTAACTCACTTTTCGTATTTTTTTTTTTTTTTGAGTTATCCTGATCACAGACATGCAAACTCAAACACACCCACCAGGATGGGGATTTTTCTACAAATTATTTTTATTCAGCGGCCCTCAAAACGTGCACTTCCGGTGAAAACTAGAAATCGAATTGTTTGGTGGAATGCAAGGTTGAAATGAAAGTTACAAGCTTTTACAAAAAATAGTTTGCAGAAGCTATAAAAATAATCTATAAGGATAGAGAAAGTTAAGTGAATGTAACAAAAAGAGCTTATTAAATAGTCCACATACGCTGCTCTACCAATGGACCGTTTAAAACACACATAGAAAAGGAACAAGGAAAGAAGACATCTGAAGTCGGCATGGAAGAAAATAAATCCTTCAAGTGTCACTGACAAAAGAAGCGCTTTTCCTAACCCGTGTGTGTCCAGTTAAAGAACTGTAATGGAAAAGACGTTCCTGTGGGAGGAGAAATTAAATGGCGGGTCTTCAAATATATGTGCCTCTTTCTTTTCTAATATTCCCTAGGGTTTGCAGAGAAGTTATCTTCGTTTCTGAGGCAATGGATAAGGTTTCACTACTGCACACGTCCCAAATCACTTTAAGAGCAAGGATAATTTGGATCACACTTCACTTCGGTGTAAAACCATGAGATTCTTATTCTCCAGTGTTAGTAAATTTGGACCGACGAAATGCCAATGAGATAAAAAAGCTTACATGCTGCACTCGCATTACGTTCACAGCCCCTTCTTTAATAAACATACAAGTTATTATTTTATCTACTTCATAAGGGGTACCTACTGATGTTTTAGTAAAAATCTGATGTGTTGCACTCATATGACTTTCTCTACTCTTGTACTAACCATTCTCACAAACTCATTCCTATATCTTCTTCGAGTTAGTTCAGATAAACATTTGTAGAAATTATCTTATTGCTTACTTCCTTGTAGGTGCAAGGGGAATATTAGGATGCAGTAGGCTTTGTGCGATAGTCAAATACTTCAAAGCTTTGAGATTCTGTTCTCTTTGCACACTTAACATATAAAACAATGAACAACGATGTTCCATTTCACGAAAGTTTGAAGTTTTCCGAAACTCACACACATAACAAAGAATACCTCCGAAATGGTTCACCCTACAAGAAAATTTATTGAGACATAAATTGTGTATTTTAGCAAGATCTACATTTTTGTATAGTATGATTTGGTGTATCTTTAACGGTTTACCAGTTATGCAAAAGTCGCCCAGAGTAAATACGAATACAGGAGCTATAGCCAGAAAATTCAAGATATACATTTCATTTGGCATAAAAATATCTCAAACATATGACACTTTAATCAAAATCGTTAGAGTCATTTTCAATAAAATAAAAATTTTCGAAAATTTTTCCATGTAATGGGTAGTTTAGGGTGAGGCTATTTTCTTCAAAATCTGTGTCGCATCCCTGAAAGATATTAAACTTACATACCAACTTTGGTTTTTAAACTACTTTTCGTTTTTGAGTTATGCTGTCGACAGGCTGACAGTCAGACAGACACACAGACAGACACACACACACACACACACACACACACACACACACACACACCTACACGGATCTTTTTCCAAAAATGCTTTTTTGGATTCAGGGGATCTCAAAAGATATATTTCCGGTGAAATCTCTACATCAAAATTTTGGGTGGAATATAATACTTCCCCTACTTACCAGTAGAGAAAGTAAAAATGATAAAAAATTCCAAATTTAGTTTGTGTCATAAGATCATACCCAAACCCTTCCCCCACACGGTATTATAATTAATTTTTGTGTACGGCCGTTTTTAAAGGTCCTTCGCAGGCGGTGCATGGCAAGAGGATCCACACACGCACTGAAATTAAAGGAAGCAATACAACAAAATGTTTCGGAGTTTTGAGTTTAAAATTTGTTCCTAATGTTGTCACTGAACGAAAAGACTTTAGTAACAAGCACATAAATGTGAAACTTGCTACACGGCTTATTAGTGACCTACTTATAGCCAACACAAAATTTTAAATCTGTATTTCATATTACAGAATCTTGAAATTTCAGTCCTTGCAAAGATTTACCACCAAAATTCAGTACCAAATGTGCCAGAAGTTTGGCTCAGCTGTACCCTCTTTAATATTTATGATTCTAAAACGTGCATACAACACACATAACTTTGGTGTGTCACGTGATTCGTTAATCGGGTTTTGGCGCTGAACCTTGACATTCTCTTTTCCATCCGTTTTTCCTGTGATAGTAAACAAGCTGTTGTTCAACATCAAGTAATTTGAACTGCAAATTAGAAGCTAGTGTAATTATCTCCTCACTGGTTTTGTTTTCTTTAGAGCGCAGTGTATCATTTAGCTGCTAATAGAGATTCCAATAAGGCAGCCTCTGGCACATTTCCATTAGTAGTATTCCCTTAAGGGAAGGCTAAATGGCAAAAATTGCCAGAAGATGGCATTTTAGTTTTTATGTAGCCTATTAATTAGAATTTTCTGTTTAATTTGATATATATTTCATCATTATAGGCACACTACTAATATTTAAAATGTACTTTTAAAACCTATATCGCAAGTCCTTTTTATATAGGCACATAATACTTCACAAAAATAAATAAATACATAAATAAAGAAGTAAATCAGTAAAATATGACTACAAGACTTTCTGAAGATAGGCTCCGTATGTCCAAGTAACGCGCCCATGGCGGATAATTAAATCCCTGAGAAGGGACAAAACGCTATACCAGCATCCAATACATGGCACTCGCGGGAGACTATCTTTCGAACCGCAAGAGAAAGCCACTGACTTCGCGGACCATTTAGAGTCCCAATTTGAGCCCCGAGAGGACATAGAAGACGAAGATTTTTCTGAACTAGTTGAGGCAACGGTGGATTACCTCTATGAGGACCCACCGCCACCACACGAGGCGACTCGCATACCAATTGTCACTCCAAGGCAAGTTTCCTCGCAAATTAGGTGTCTCAAACCCAACAAATCCCCTGGATATGATGGTGTTACGACACATATGTTACAACACCTACCTCGCAAAGCCATTATCCACCTGACGAGGATTTATAATGCTTGCCTGCATCTTCGACACTTCCCTTCTGCTTGGAAGGAAGCGAGGATGATTTGCATATTAAAACCAGGAAAGGATCCCAAGTTTCCATCAAGTTACCGTTCTATTAGTCTACTTCCAATCATTTCCAAAATTTTTGAAAAACTTTTATTGTCCCGCCTAACTCCTCTATTTGAGGAAAGGCAGCTCATTCCGGACCATCAGTTTGGGTTCCGTCAAGGTCACTCCACTACCTTACAGCTCCTGCGTCTGGTTGAGAAGACTGCCCTGGGTTTCCAGGAAAACTTCAAAACTGTCGCAGTACGTCTGGATGTGGATAAGGCCTTTGCAACAACATGGCACCAGGGCCTACTGTACAAACTCAGAGATGCAGATCTCCCCTCCCCCTACCAGTCCCTCATAGCCAGCTTCCTTCGGGACCGCACTTTCAGGTTGCGAGTGGAGGGCAGGTTATCAACTATCAGACCAATAGCGGCCGGAGTCCCGGAAGGCAGTGTTCTGTCGCCACTACTCTTTGCTGCATACATGTCTGACTTCCCAGTTGAACCCGGCACTGTTACGTGCCAATATGCCGATGATGTCCTCATACTGGCCCGTAACAAAAATCTACGATACTGCCTTCCCCCATTACAAAGACACCTCGACGTCATTGACAGATGGAGTGAAAAGTGGAGGATGGGAATCAGTCCACAGAAAAGCTCTGCTTTTCTGTTAGGCAAAATTCGTACCTGTAGACCAGATAGAGACCTGACACTTGGCCACAGGAGAATCCCTTGGGTCAACACTGCCAAGTACCTTGGTGTACAACTTGACCGAGGACTTACCTTCACCAAGCATGTCACAGCTAAAGCCGCCCAGGGTCACGGAGCTCTAGGAAAGCTCTATCCCATCCTTAGATCCACTATGCCTACACGTCTTAAATTACGCATATATCGTGCGATCATCCCTCCCCTGATCCTGTATGGATGCGAGGCGTGGGGATTCGTGGCTCCAACCACCATCCGCAGACTGCAAGTCGTGTAGAACAGGGCCCTTAGGATGATCTACGATACTGACCGTAGATTTTCCTCCCATATACTCCACACATTCTGGCATCCCATACATTGTGGATGTTGTGCGTGAAAGAGCCCGCTCAATGTATGCCAAACTTACGCCACACCCTAACCAGCTGGTAAATACCCTGGGACAATATAATCACCATCTTCCCAGGAGGCGCAAAAGCTATCGCTTACCCAAGGATATCTTGGGTTAATTAGCTTCGCTGCTTCCTCATTTCACCAAACATTTCAATGCATTCGGTTTCTCGCTATTTGACACTGCTTGACTTGCTGGTTACACAAGCTGACCTTTGCTAAGTGAGCAGAGAGGGGCCTGGATGCACCAGGATGGGTAGACATTCTAACTTGCACTCATATCCCAAGTCTGTAGCAAGAGAGTTACCAATCATCACCATTGGTTGACACTGACATAAAAGCTTGAGTATAATGACTACATCTTTCATACCTCACGGGTAAATCCATACTGAATGGATAGGTACCGTGGGCATACATCCCGCTCGGGAGAACCCGAGCGACCTGATTTGGCTCTTGGCTCTAAGTAACGCGCCCCAAAAACTGTTCTCGGTGAGCTAAAGCTGCTCACCGTATGGGTTTTTGATAAGAAAAAGCAAACAAGAGTACCCATGTAAATATTATAAATTGTAATTAATGTAAATTTTTAGCCTGTAAGCCGGAACCCTCTGTACCGGCACCAGGCAAATTTTTCCTGAATAAAATAAGTCTAAGTCTAAGTAACGCGCCTTTTTTTATAATACATCTGCTAATTTTGAATCCATTTTTACTTTGAAAAGAATTTTTTTGTTTCTCTACTAAGTACTTACAGAAAGCAGAGGAAATATTGTATTCCATTCAAGAACTCCATCAAAAACATACATGTTTTGAAACTCCTGAGAGTATATGTGTGTGTTTGTGTGTGTGTGTGTGTGTGTGTGTGTGAGTGCGCGCGCGCACACTCGCGCAAGTGGTGCGTCTATGCACAACAGAACGAAAAATCTGACGTGTTGCTTGACTTTGTTTACTCTTGTACTAACTATTCTTACAAACTCTTATTCCTGTATCCTCATGTTAGTTGTAAATATCTACATAAATTATCTTATTGCTTATTTCCTGGTAGGTGCAAGGGAAATGCGGGAATACAGATGATTTTGAGCGAAAGGCAAGTCTTTTAAAACTGGTTGCTATGTGAAGGCTGTGAAATTCCGTTCTCTCTGCACGGCTAAGACACAAAAAGTGAATAACGACCTTCTATTTGAGAAAATTATAATTATATGAAAACTTGCATAAATAACAAGGAATATCTCCGAAGTGGTTCACTCTACAAAAAATTATTTGGACATAACTTGTGTGTTACAACGAGATGTACATTTTTGTAGAGTAAGATTTGGTCCATCTCCTATGGTTTACATTTATGTAAAAGTCATCAAGAGTAAAGGACTACATTGTCCAACACCAGATAGTTCAAAATATACATTTAATTTGCCATAAAAATGTCTTAAACATAAGGCACTTTAAACAAAATCGTTATATGCATTTTTGATAAAATCAAAATTTTCAAAAGAATGTCCATGCAAAGGATACTTTAGGTCTTAGATGCCAATTTTGATTTATAACCGACTTTTCATATTGGAGTTATTCTGTTCACACACACACACACACACACACACACACACACACACACACACACACACACACACACACACACACACACACACACACACACACACCCCGGGAGGAGCTTGTTCTAAAAATGCTTCTTTTTTCGTTCAGGGGGCCTCAAAACATAATTTCCTTTGAAATCTCGACATCTAAATTTTGGGTCGAATACAATACTTCCTCTGCTTATTATGCGTTGTAGAGAAAGTAAACATGAATAGGCGATTCAGCACCAAACTTAAGCGTCTTCCAAGGATTGTGCCACGAATATTAAGTTATAGTGGGTGCAAGACACTGCTTCGGCCATACGTACGTTAACCAGGGATTCTACATGATGAATGTAACAAATATATCCAATACAATTATTTTCAATGAATAACTGTTTTGCCAAAACAAAGTGTCAAATATTTGGAACATCTAGCTTCTTGACGAGTGCATACAAATAGTTTATTATTTCACTAATTATCGCACAAGCTTTGTGTGAAGAAAAAGTAATGCCTTTTTACCTTAATTCGAACGAGTTCAGTCACACTTTAACGTGACGTTGCCAAATCTCTCTTAGAAATTAAACTTTGCATGACATTTTAACATTAAATTGTGACTAAATCCATTCGCATTAAGGTAGAAATGCATTACAGCATTGTTTACACAATGTGTGCGCAGCAGTTAGTGAAATAATAAACCATTTATATCCATTCATCTAGAAGCTAAGCCACGGCAGCCCATGACGAGCCAAACGTTACCGCCCAGCCGCTGCGTCCCCTACCTCGGCCCACTACAGACGTCATTGGTGGGGTACAGTACTGGAGGGTGGTACGTGGTCAGCGTCCCGATGTCAGGAAGCTAGATGACTCCAAATGTTTGATACAAATTACTTTTCTTCGGCGGCAAGGTTCTTTATTGACAATAATTGTATTGAACATATTTGTTACACTCATTTACACTCCATGGTCAAGTGTAGAACTTTTTAAAAATTCCTCTAACGATGACTAAATTATTATATGTTTAAGATATCTACATTGCAAATAATACCTTTGACCTGGAACGCTCGGAACCTCATGAAAACGGGCTTAGAATAACAATCATAAACAAAACAGTGGTCTGTGTCATTTCCATGCAAAACGTTCCATTCTACTTCAAGTGACACTTTAATACAGAGAAACAAAGTACCAAGATGTAAATAACATAGGAGGGAAATCATTTGTAATTCAATAACGCCTATGTATCATTACATTTTCAATCAACAGTGCCAAAAGCTCTCTGCTTAAATTATTTATAATACAGCAAAATACACATACTAGTGGTTACATTAGTCCTCAAAGTGAAGATGCGGAAGTTTGATGAAGTGGCTAAAACAAAGTGGAAGAGAACAATGTGCACACCTCATTAAAACCGCCCTATCACATTCCATATCACTTTCTCATTCACGCAGTCCAATATCAAAACCCACACTAATTATATTTGCAAATGATGATATGGGTATACCAATGTCATATCATCATTTATCATATATTCCCACAGGTAAATATGATAAATATCATATATTCCCTGGAAAATGAAGTCCTAGAAGTGAAGTGGAAAATATTTTAAGACTATCTTGTCTATTATCACGCGCTAAACACGCTAACCTGATATCCCACCCGCTTCTCTTACAAACAGAACAAAGTTCACGAACGCCACTGACTGTATTTACACCCGTGATTTCTGCAACTCTTTTAACGCACGTAGGGTTATCTACTTACCCCAATGCCGGCTGGAGTGGGCCACCTGGTATGATATACAACTATGGCTGTTACTTCGTTTGGAAACAGGTTGTGTGTTTCCTTTTTTCTAATCTAGGGATCTATATCTACATACATAATAATCAGTTGTAGTATTTGTCTGACTAGATTAGAACCTTTTTCTAATTCTGCGGTGACTCCGAGAATCTGGTATCCACTCCATTCTGTAGTTTCGTATTATAATAAGAGATGTTTCACTATTTCATTGGCTCTTAAACACAAGTGGCAAATGGGTTCCATTTGGTATAGTCCCATTGTCCTTAGATGTTTTCTGAATGTTGCACATCCATTTACATAACGCGTAACTTTACCAAGTTGCTGCTTGGTTAGCCTAACGAGTGAGTTACTTTATCCTCAGGCTTATTTTCTGCCTATAAATTTAGTTTATAGGTATTATTTCCCATTTGTTATGGGTTTCATTAAAACCCAATGTTGTACTGTGTTTTTCGCTTCTAAGATGCTTATTATAGCTAAAGGTTCTGGTTCTGTAAAGGGAAGAAATGCTCCTTTTTTACTAGGACGTCAGTCTTATCATTCATTTTCTGCAATACCAGTATGAACGGGTATCCACCGTAATCCCGTATCCCGTATCCACCGTAATTTTACGGGAGGAAAGACTTAATATGTTTTGATAACATTACCACACTAGTTTGGATTTAAAGTGATGGGAACTGAGAGCTTTAAGTGCAGCCTGGCTGTCGAAATGTATAAGGATATTTTCCCCTAAAAGTCCCTTTTTCCAGTGCATTTCGATGTTTAGTTTTCTTTTTTAAAGCAAGAAATGAATTTGTTTCAGGAAAATTCGTTCATGCTTTTCACTAGCATTTCTTCAAATAAACTTCTATAGAGCCGACTTGTAGGTATTTGGCCTAAATTGCAATAAAGATGTACGACATTCTCTTGAAAAGAAATACCACAGCTACCACATTAATTTAATCCTACAATAACTCAAAGTGTAATTTTGGGATCATATGTTCCATTCATTGTTTGGAAAATAATATCCTGGGCCGTTAAGGGGACATAAATGGAAGCATTATCCTTTTGAACCACAATCTAATTTTAGCTTAGCTTAAGTGAAGCGGGAGCGTTGTCTTTGTTTGTTCTGAGAAGGGCCTTTGTTTGCAATTTATTAGCCAGGGCTTTTCAAAGGATCATTGTTGCGTTATACGCAGTCATCCTGCAACATTGATACGCACGCTTGCTCCAATCACGGATTTACATTATTCTTAGCCTGATCATTCATCAACGAAACCCCATATCTGTACAGAGCAGTCATGACTTGATCCCAAATTGGCGGACAAAACACGCTCTCAGTCGTAAGTCATTCATCGGATGTAAATAGGAATACGTCACATTTTAGAAGATTAGCTTAAACACTCAGCTGTCCCTTCGTTCCATTACATTTCAGATTATGTGCACATATTTGGTAACAATTACATAGAACAGAAGAAGATTTCATTGGATCACTGGACGACAACTGTAAGCAGAAAGGAGAAGAACGAGGCCAAAACGACAGCCTGATGAGACTTGGACAGCCTACCAGAGACGAATAGCAGCGGCTAGGGAACAATAAATTGCATGAATACTATGAGATCTCATATAACTTTAAAATATCACTAATTTTCGTTATTGTTGTTTAGTTTAATTTAGGTTAGTAACTTCTGCACATTCTATTGTGAACAAATTGTAATCAATAAGTTTCTATAAATCAAAATATCCGCACACTACGTCCAGATATAACAAATTACGTATCTGGACATAGGTGGCAGATATTATTTTATTTTATTTTTCTATTTTTTTAACTTATTTGGTGCTTCAAGGACCAGTAATACCATAAAATATTTTCAGGTTAACTTAAAAGATTAATAATACCATGAAATCCCACAAATATGATTTCAGAGTTTAATATTTTGAGAATTTAACAGTAGATCTCCCTATACAAACACTGGTAATATCTTAAGCAATGCCATTTCTAAATCTTTCAGTTTTAACATAAACGTCTTTAAAATTATGGCACATGCTACTGTATGATTACTATATTTTTATTTCAAATTTCATAGATAGTTTTTTGAAAAAAAAAATACTATTTACTTTAATTATTACGCTAATTATTCAGATGCTGTACTTATGGATAATTCGTAATTTCTAAAACTATGTTCCACTCACATGAATTTCTCCACTATTGTGCTAACCATTCATACAAACTTTTATTCCTATAACTTCTTAGTGTTAATTGAGAAAAACACTTGCAGAAATTATCTTATTGCTTATTTTCTTGTAGGTACAAGGGAAATATAACAATAGAGTAGAGTATGGAAGATTATCGAATCTTTTAAAGCTTTGAAAATTCCGTTCTCTTTGCACCGTTAACATATAAAAATGAATAACGATGTTTCATTTGACAGAATTATAAGTTCTCCAAAACTCACACAAATAACAAAGAATATCTCCAAAATAGTTCACTATGCAAAAACATTTATTTGCACATAAATTCTGCATTTTAGCAAGATTTGCATTTTTTGTAGGGTAAGCTTTGGTCTATCTCTTACGTTTTACCAGTTATGCAAAAGTCATCCAAAGTAACTACTACAGTAGCTGTAGCCATAAAATTCAAGATAAAAATTTCATTTGTCATTAAAATATCGCAAATATTAGGCATTATAATCAAAATCTTTAGAGCCATTTTCACACACACACACACACACACACACACACACACACACACACACACACACACGCACGCACGCACACACACACACACACACACACACGGCCTCGAAACGTATATTTCCGGTGAAATCTCGACATGGAATCTTTGAGTGGAGTACAATAAAACAATAATGCAATAATATAGTAAAAATGAAATACTGCCATATTATTTAAATATTAATACACAAAGCAGGCATATACAGGTTGCATCTTATTTATCAAACATTTTGGGAACCCCTCCCAACATCAAATCTGTATTAAAAAAAAAGTTAAAGATTTGAAGCTTTCATGGTGATGATTATTAATTAAAACTTTTCGAGTTACTGGCGGTGTAATATGTATATATATAAGATTGTTCAAGCTTTCGGTCATATTGAACTCCATGATCATCATAAGGAAATGAATAATTAATAAGTAAATTGCCAACTCAAACTCGTGGCCTTCGGGAACTTCTTTTAAGTACTCCTGTCTAAGCTATGCTCAGTCGCGGGCCGTTGTTGGTTTAAGACGCGACCTGAGAGCTTTGGGTTTCCAGAATATTCTCCCATTATTTAGATACTATTTAAGCAGACCGGCTTGTGTAGTGACATTTTCTGTGAACAATTCAGTTATTTGTTACTTTTGTTTGTTATACAGCAGTGTCAAGGAGAGCTAGAACAGAACAACTTTGAATTGCAAGGTCAATAGTGTGAATTGTAATAAGTAAGACAGAACAGTTGTTTTTTAATTAAGAAGAAATAAAGTTACATTAAAATTAACCGGACTTTATCGCAATATGAATGAAGATAAAACACTTACAGAAATGGTTTTATTATACATATCGTTACACGTACCTATCCGTCGCTATGTGATAGCTTTGAAATTCCATTCGTTTTACACTCTTACATGATCATAGAAAATGAAACAATATCGATCGGGTAGTTAAAAATGAAGTATTTAACAATTCAGGCTAATAATAAAGAATATCTCGGCAATGGTTCATGCTACAAAATATCTGTTTGGCATAAATTTTGTTTTAATGAGGTGGATCTTTTGTGTAATAAGTTTTTGCTGTATAAAACAGTATTAACTGGTTCGGTTAATAAATACGATTTTGTGGATCATTGAATTACTAGTTGCGGTTGTTGTAGCTGTGGATTTACGGCGCTTCGTTGATCTTCAGACAAATGTTTGAGCGTCCTTATTCGTCTCTTTGACAACCACAAGAGCACGTGCTGCAACCAGCATCATTGTTAGCACTTTATTGGTTTTTGTTGGTCATCAGGCAAAGGCTGAGGTTGTGTCATCCATTAGGATTGCTTTATCCATAATTTTCTATTCATTTCGTTTTCTCCTCATGTTTCAGATGTGCTTTTTCCCAATTTTTTGACTTTCTTAATTTAGTATTTTCGTATTAGTACTCTTTGGACTATAATAGTAGTAGACTCCTTCACTTATAGTTGCTTTCTTTGCCAGTTTGTCTGCCGTTTCATTGCCTATGTGTCTTGACCAATCGTATTTATATGTTCCAGTTTCATTTTTCTAATGATCTTAACTTTGTTGTAACTGGCTATGTTAAGTAACTGAAGTTTGCACCTATGTAATGAATTTATGTATCTTTCTGTACGTGTATATTGCATTTGCATATTTTCCAATGCCTTCAAAATTGCAAGTTGTGTTCAGCTTGGTGTAACTTAGGTGCACGAGGTGTCCCTTTTTTTGTATACTCATACGCTATATCCCAGCCCAAACTATCCCTTACATGAAAAAAGTTCATTTATTTTCAGTTTCCCAATGTTTTTAAACGAGTTTTATTAACATATCTTATGTTTGATACACTAATTAAATACATAACTTGAGTTCCATGTGAATAGTCTTGTAGTTATTTTGATTCCCATTACATTTGATGCAATTTGCATGACTGAGAAACTGTAAGTGTTACAAAAACCACACTGCAATACACCCAATACGTATAATTAGCTATTTTGGGAGCAGTCGCTGTTCTTTTGGATTTTCCAGTATTTTAAGCACTATGCTTTTAAGTGGCTCTTTTTCTTGCAAATCCTGTGTCTCATTCTCTTTCAGTTAACTAACCCAGAGGCACAACAGCCTTTTCTGGACCAAGACCTATCGCCCGACTGCTGCGTCCCCCACCTCTGCCCACCACAAGCGTCATGAGTGTGGTATAGTACTGGGTGGGACGTGGTCAGCGCCCCTATTTCTCCCAGTCGGTTATGCGGTCTAGGGGCTGCAATTCTCCAGTTCGTCCCTCAGGGACCTAATGAGGCTGAGTGAACCCTGGACAACGTTTCCCAGCGGGAGAAATTGTCTACGCCGGTACTGGAAATCGAACCCCGGTCTCCCTTTTGGTAAACAGCAGTGCTACCAGTGCACTATGGAAACGACGCTTTTATATCCCCTATATACTCTTAAAATACCCACCATATGACATATTTTTATTTTCTTGCATCTATTTTTTTGAAGCTTTTCAATTTAGTTTCCCTCAGTTATTGTGGTGCGTATTTCAGTTCAACCTGATTCATAATTTATATTTCATGAAGCTGCATATAAAACCGAAAATTACTTAGCTAGTAAAACCAATGCATTAAAGATTTCATGCATAAACCGTTCAGCTTTTGCCGAGAGAATGGGCTCTAAACTGGCAGGTCGTAATTTTTTTATTTAGGAAGTCCTGAGTAAAAGCTGATAGCGGCATGAATCGTTATATTAAATTCCTCTAGAAAGCTATTCATGGTTGGTGTAGTGAACTTGGCTTTAAAAAGTTGGGTGCGGTTATTAAATCATTAGTAATGCGCTTTGACATGCATTTACAGGAGACAGGCACAAACTTGGCAGTTTAGCCTGATGACCACTCTGTGCATTAGTTGCCATTACTACAACGTAATTAAATTGTAATCTGGATAAAAAATCAAGCGCTCGTTTGAAACTTAATGATTCGCTGCCGGTGTTTTTACATTACAGGGTTTAAATTGCTTCCAGATGTCAGTGCACGCTGTTTTGGAAAAGGTTACAAAAATGTAATGAGATGCATTTATATAACATTTACTACTCATTTTGCTTTTTCTACCCTCTAGTAAGGGACCCAAAAATTTCATGTGGAGATTTCCCGGAAATAAATGATTTCAGCCCTCTGAATGAAAAAAAAATTAGAAAAAGGTTTGCCTGCGTCTGTGTGTGTGTGTGTGTGTGTGTGTGTGTGTGTGTGTGTGTGTGTGTGTGTGTGTGTGTTCTCATTGTTTTCTCGCTATTGATGTTTTCGAATTTTTCTACTTGTAAACTATTCCGTGGGGAATGTTACAGCTTTTATATTTCACTAATGAAATTTGCTACACATGCTCACAGTGAGACAAAAATAACGCAAAAAAAAAAAAAAAACAAAAAAAAAAAACTTTTTGCTTCATTTTTTTAGATCTGCTTTCAATTTTCAAACACAAAAATTGCAATCTTTAGGCAGAAAATATAAGTTTAAACAATTTTGGAGCTTAAACAGAAGGAGATACAGAGAAACCTAGGGCAATTTAAAAAAAATTTCTAGATGTAGATGTTTTGAAGCTACAATTAAAATATTAGTCAAAAAAGTTGGAATTATTTGTCACGAGGGGCTTTTATTAACAAAAAATAAACATATTGGAGCATAATTTCCAAACTATTAGAGCAAAATGGATAAAATTTAACACGTTTATATTATATTAAAACTATGGTATACATTTAGGAGCGTTAGTATTATTACTTCACAATTTCAAAATGTCAGACATATATTCTTAGAAAGACCAACTACCTGTTTCGAAGCACGAGTTTTCAAAAATAATATTCAAAATAAAGGAAACTTTCCAGGCTGTTCCAAAAAAATGTAGTATATGCATTTTATTTTCCATTCTATTATGTTAAAATGTTAAGGCGTTTTTAATCAAAGTCGTTTTAGCTATTTCTGATAAAATGAGCCACGAAAAATGACTACGTAATGGATAGTTTTGGGTACGGAGTCCTTTTGAAAATGGGATTCTTAGAAGACTGAATTTAGATACTAACTTTGGTATTTCGCAAACTTTTCGTTTTTGAGTTATGTTATTCACAAAACACAACCCCTTTTTACTTTCCCTATTACATTCAGCAAGTGGTCGTGGTGGTAGTATTCTTTTCGACCCAAAATTTCGATGTCGAGATTTCACCGAAATATGTTTTGAGGGCCCCTGAATTAAAAAAAAACCATTTGTCGGAAAAGGACCGCGCGCGCGCGTGCACGTGCGTGCGTGTGTGTGTGCGTGTCTGCGTGCGTACGCGTGTGTGTTTCAGTAAACAGCATAACTCAAAAATGAAAAGTCAGTCAACAATCAAAGTTGGTAGTTAAGTTTAATATCTTTTAAGGATGCGACACGAGGATTTTGAAGAAAATTTCCCCACCCAAACTACCTTTTACATGGAAAATTTTTTGAAAATTTTGATTTTCTCCGAAATGGCTGTAACTATTGTGATTAAAAAGGGATATGTTTTTGATACTTTTATGGCAAATGAAGTGTATGTTTGGATTTTTCTGACTGATGACTTTAGTATAACTTGTAAACCGTAAGAGATACACCAAATCTTACTACACAAAAAAGTAGATCTCGTTAAAACAAACACGTTATGTCCATTTCGAAAATATTTCCTGTTATTTATGTGAGTTTTGCAATATTTAAACTTTTTTTCAAGTGGAAGGATGTTTTCATATTTTTAACTCTTGTCTTTGCAAACAGAACGGAATTTCAAAGCGTTCGTATAGGGACCAGCTTTAAAATATTTGACTATCGTTCAAAGCCTACTGTATTTCCACATTCCCCTTGCACCTACAAGAACATTAGCAATAATTTATTTTCTAAAAAAGCTCTTCTTAGATTGAGGGAGTCTCAAAGCGTATATCTTCGTACAGAACTTTTGGAAGGAATGCGATATGTACTTTTTCTATTTATTACAGATAAGAAATAAAAGAATTAAAAAGGCGTATAAAACAAAAAGAAATGCCACGATAAAGCCTATATTGCAGAAAAACAGCTCAGAACTGTAAAGAAGTAATATTTAGTAACACAAAGACACATTTTAACTTCAGGTATCTTATTTTAAGCAAGAATGCGGTATCAACATTTGCATTATCAATAATGATTGCTATACTGTTTTATATCAGTTACATTTGGAATGATGAATGTAATACAAAGACAGATATTAACCTCGGTGATTGAAGTGGTGGTAGTAGTCCTTTGTTTCTGGATTGTGTGGTTTGACCGCAGCGCCTTTTTAAATGTTCCTATGATCGGATGATAGTTGGAGGCAAATTGCACTCACATCCTCTGTAGTAATTTACGACCAGAGATGAATGGATGCGGTTGATGTTATTGGTTGAATCGTTGCATTCCAGTACAAAGCCATGGTGATGGCTTGATTGTTAACTGTGGCCTCTGATGAATAAGTGTATGAAGGAATCAGTAGCACAAAGGAAATTTCCAAACTAATCAGAACACTGAAATAGGTCCGAAAATCCTTTTCAAGGGAAACCATTGTTTTGAGCAACTGTTTTACCACACCATGCATTATTACAAGGAGGCATATGATTTAAAAAGAAACAACTTGTTTTGTTGTTGCTGTTGTTGACCACAACATAAGTTTAAGTAAGAAATAATTCCCTGTATTTCCCAAAATATTTACTCAATTTGCCTGCTTATAAAGTTTACTGGAATACACAAATTGGATTAATCTATGACTTATTGATCTACTTTTTACGGTATCTTTTTGTGTCAGGGTATAATGAAAATATTGTAGTGGTACTGCTAAAAGGTATTTTGTGAGTTCGCTTTCGTTATGTTTAAATAAAAATAAATGTAATACAGCAGCGTATTAGTCAATTTAAAAACCACGTGGTTTATTTACAAATAAATCTACCTTGACTGATCTTATTCATTTTATGCAGTATATGATTATCGCACTAGATAGTCGTCTGCAGTTGATACTATATATATTTTGAAAGCATTTGATGAAACTCAAATTAGAATTAGAACGTCCGAATTGTTCTTCCTCTGAGCAATTACTACAGTAAAGGCATCATATTTGTTAAATGGGAATCAATTTGCTAAATATACTTACCACTTTTATCATTTACGTATTAAAACATGTTCCTCAAGGATCATTTAAAGGGCCACTACTGTTGATAAATGTCATATCAAATGAAACATATCATCTAAATGTCTAATTTTTGCAGGTCATCTCAAATAAAAAATAAGAATGGTTTACTATGTTACTAACTGGCATAAACTTTGCGCATTAGACTATGGCTATAGCTATAACTATTGGTTAATATAATTTTGTTATAATTATGAATTATAATGTAACATTATTTAAATATTCGTTGGACAATGAATAATAACAACAAAAAACTGAATTAGAAATTGAGTAAAACGATTTTAAGATTCCAAATTATATTTTGAACCATATGGAAACATTGAGAAATAAAACAAGAAAGGAAACAAGATTTAAAAAATGGCAAATATGTGAGGGTTTTAAGGAAAACAAAAGGATTCAAACGATTCCACCAAATATGAAATGAAGAGTTGGGAACAAGACTTAATATACTCGCATATTCAATATATTTTAAAATTGAAAAAACGTCAGACTCAAGATTGCCTGAGGTTGCATTTAAATGTGACCTATAAGGAAGGAGAGATATCGTTTCACCAAAAGGAGGTAGAGGTAGCAACTATGGGAGAGAATGGGCATTAGTCCTTGTCGTAAAGTGGAGAAAATTGATCAAATAAGTGTTGTTTTACCCATATAATGTGTGGTTGTCTTTCAATTCCACAACTTTTAAAGTGTGTACATGTATTCATTCTGATAATATTAATTTTATTCCACAGGGGTGTAATGAAAGGTTCCTTAGGTGTGTACTCATATGCATTTCGTTACTCGCTCTTATACAGAAAGTGAATTTAGTCAAATGCAAGGATATCATGATTATTTAACAGGGCCTTCGTAGCTTCCCTTTCTTTCCCTCTCTTTACCCCTCTCCAATGACGACAGAATTTATCCTACTGGCTGGACATAGATAAACCAATGACACGTCAGCATGAAAGGAAAGAATTGATTATTTCTAATGGTTCGGTAAATAGTTACTCTTTAGGTTACAACTTTTACTTGTTTCTCACCATGCCGTATGCACCATAAACTGCACGTGGCCAGATTATTGTTCTATGGCAAGCTGGTAACACAGTCCGATAATTTTCAGAAACTGTGCAAATTCACAGAAATGTAATTAAACCTTAATGCCACCTGAGAAAGTCGGTATTAGAAGAAAACCTTTCATTCAGAGTAGAAACTGTATTATAATATAATGTAATAGACAACCATGTTTAAAGCTACTTTGATATGAAGTTTAAATCCAGTATAAATATAGGGAAAATTTATAGAATGAATAACGCTTTTATATTTTTCAATAAAATATTGTATTATGTTTACTCTGATGTTTTACACTTCTTTATGATTCTAGGCATAAAGTGAAAGCCTTTTTATGACAGAGAGTAGTTTAACTCAATAAATACTGTTTATTTCAAACAACATTTGCATTTAAAAAATTTGACTGTCGCTCAAAACTTACTGTATTGCAATATTCCCCTTGTACCTACAAGAAAATGACCTATAAGACTATTACACTCGTGTGGGATTATCAGCTCTTAATCGTAGTGTTATCGCATTGTTTATATCATCAAATTTTCTGAACATCTGAAGTGTTCGTGTGCAGTAAAAACAATTAGAGGGTCATTTAAAAAACGCAGAGAACAGATTTGACCAATAATCTAGTTAACATATTCATATTTTTCAAACAACTGTCATTTTAAATGTAGCAGACTTACCTTTAATGAATAGCTTACCTACGCAAATTCGTTCATTTGTATTCCACATTTCGGTGGATTAAACGCTAAAATTGTTGTTGTTCTTACAGCCTGCTGGACTAGTTGTAATGCCAACTGTGAAAATAAGCCTCAATTAAAATTTATGAATGCTATTTTAATTGTTCACTTTTAAACCACTATTAATATTAAATAGTATTAAATAAATAAATTATTAATTATTTCGGGGAATACTGTAAACAAATACCACTGGAAGTTTTCATATTTGGGATAATTTTTCTCGCTCTATGCGCTCGCAAAATTATTAAAGCCCTCTCGTGGTATTACTGGAAAGCATGTCCACATAACCTGCGAAACGTTGGCAGGGAACATGACGTGGCCTACACAGGTAACCCCCTCCCCCCGCCAAATCTAATGTGTTGCATTCACATGACTTTGTCTACTCTTGTACTAATCATTCTTACAAACTGTTATTCCTATATCATCTTCGTGTTAGTTGAGATAAACATTTGTGCAAATTATATTATTGCCTGTTTACTTGTAGGTACAAGGGGAATATAGGAATGCAGTAGGCTTTGTGTGATAGTCAAATCTTTTAAACCTTTGAGATTCCGTTCTCTTTACATGGCTAACATATACAAAATGAATATCGATGTTCCATTTGACGAAAGTTTGTTTTCAGAAACTGACACAAACAACAAGGAATATCTCCGAAATGATTCACTCTACAAAAAATTATTTGGATATAAATTGTATGTTTTTGCAAGATCTACAGTTTTTAATAGTAAGATTTGTTCTATCTCTTACGGTTCACCAGTTATGCAAAAGTCATTCGGAGTAAACAGGACTACATGCGGCATAGCTAGAAAATTCAAAATATACATTTAATTTGTCACAAAAATATCTTAAACATGATATTTTAATCTGTTTGAGTCATTTTCGAGAAAGTCAATATTTTCGAAAAATGTTTCATGTAAAGTGTAGTTTAGAGTGGAGGAATTTTTTTCAAAATCTTATGTTGTTAAACTTAAATATCATCATTGTTTTTAACCGACTTTTCGTTTTTGAGTTATGGTATCCACAGACTGTCACGTATACAGACACACACACACACACACACACACACACACACACACGAATATTTTTTCTAAAAGTGTTTTTCTTGGATTCAGGGGTCCTCAAAACATATGTTTCCGGTGTTATCTCGACACGACATTTTCGAGTGGAGTAAATACTTCCTCTACTTACTATATTTAGTAAAGTAATAATATTGGTAATGGGAGTCTTCGTAAACATTTAATTTCTCCAAATGTTTGCCTCGATTAAAATGAAGTAGATATAGGAATAAGTGTTCGTAAGAATAGCTGGTACAAGAGTAGAGAAAGTCATGTGAGTGCAACACATCAGATTTTTTATTTAGTAGCTCACTTTACTTGTTTCAGTTTCAGAGGATAGGAACACATCAGGATGCAAACAAGCATGTTGTCGCTGCTTGTGTGCCCTTTGAAAGTGTTCCGGTATTGCTCTGCCCCTAATCGACTGTATAAGTATGCCTTTACTAAAGGTCAATGTAGCACATCTGGGTCACAGCAACCTCTTTGACTCTTATATCTGCATATGTTTAAGTAGAACGCTCTTAAACCTCCGAATCTTATAACTTATGCATTTGAAGTTTATTGCCTATATTTGCTCTATTACATTTATAGCTTAGTGTTATTATTATGTTTATTCTATGGAAAGAACCAGCCAGTTTCATAATACTATTCTTTTTTCATGAGTCAGGTTTAAAACATTTATAAAATGTTCTTAATATTGTACACTGTATGTTATTGTCACTGATGTTGAATATTTAGTCCTCTGTATGTTATTCGATTGCACAGACGAGAATCGATAGCTGCGTCTTCAACTTAGAAATTATTTATTTTATTGTTTTGTTGTCTTGACACAACGATACGGAGTATATATGTGCTATAACGTTTAAAAGTTAATCATTCAAAAGCGAGAAGACAAATTGTATTGATTAGAATGTTATTTATTCCATATCACTTTCACTCGTGTCCGACATTTTTTTTTTCTAAGCTCGAAATAGTTTTTATTCGATTGAACATACGAGAACCTATAGTTTTGCTTTCAGGTGTGTGGAAATGTGCGTAGACGGGAAATTACTGATTGTTACATGCGGATCTTTTGCTTAGTCGATAGTAGTATCATTATGAAGTGGTGGATATAATGAGGTCTGTTACAGTGGCGTATAAGCGCTACGTTTTGGCACGGTCTAGCATAAAGCAGAAAAGCAAGTCAGTGTCTCTGTGGTCGAGAGGTTACGGCTTTAATTACCGGGTGAGGTTAGGAATCTATCTTCAAGCAGAATAATTTCCCATCCCCACAGAGTCTGAAAGTATGAATCTGAGAGCATATATGTTAAAAATGTTTCAACGTTAAGAAACCCTACGGTTTAGGGAATAATATCATCAGATGTTTCTCAAGTTAAATCCCCGGATATTGCCAAACAAGTTAAAGAGGGTGTACAGATGAAACAATAAAGAACAAGAAAAAGGTAAAACACAACTACCTTGCCAATAGTAGTTTATGGCGCAGATACTTTGGTAGCCGCGGAAATAAAACAATATTAGAAGCGTCGGAAATGAGGTTTTCACGACCAGTGGCCCGGGTCTGTAACTGAACATAAAAAGAGATAAGAAATAAGAAGAGAACCGTAAGCGTAAACCCTATAGCACAACAGCCCATCCGGGCCAAGGCCTACCACCCGCCCGCTGCCCACCATAGGTGTTACGAGTGGAGTGCAGTACTGGAGGTGGGACATGGACAGCGACCCGGTCCCTCCCGGTCGGTTATGCAATCTTCTCGACCAGAAGATGAAAGTTGATTACCGAAGAAAGGACTTAACCCGAAATTGGTACACCTGGGTCCTAGGGACCCAATGGAAATTTGTTTTTATCAGTGCCACAATATGTGTGGGAGCACTGGTGTATCCCTTCCGGTATTCTCTTAGCTTTCTGTTGACTATCAGTCCACAACATTGTTGTAGGTGTGTCTACGGTAGTTTTGCTTCTATAAAGGCGATCGGGTCCCAAGGACCCTGGTGAACATTTGGTGAAATTCTTCTCTTTTTTATTAATATCACTTTCATTATTTTGGATTTGCTCTACCAGAGTGTAAAAATGAGTAGGGAAGGGATTACTGATGCTTCAAACTACTGGATCAAAGAGGAAAAATTGCTCAGTGTACCCATCTAAGGACAGGAAAGGATCAAGAGTGTGTGCCAGATGTCGAGGAAACCTTTGTGTTTGGAATGTTCCAGAGATTTGTATTCAAAGCGTTTTAGATAGGTAAAAATACCGAATTTGACTGAAAATGGCACTAAACCATCTAAATATAAGATTTTGTGTCAACTGCTGCTATTGTTTATGATTTTCATATATGAGGTAATATATTATTCAGCTGAAAATGTTGTAATTGAATCCCTCATAAGTTATCCCTACAGAAATGTTGGGTTCAATTTGGGTTCAATTTCCTACCAAAACAACCTCATAATTAATATGGGTCCTGAGGACACGGGAGTTCCTTGTTGTGTTACAATTTTTAGGTATGCCAGTTAAGGGTTAATAATAAAGCACCAGGAAAACGAAATATAGGGGCCTTATCCACTGTGACAAACTTGCTATATGGTAGTATACAGCAGGTTGCCTTTGCAGTGGAATTTCTGAAAATTATGTTATCCTGCATGGTACCTGACCATCCAGCTACAATGCCATGTATTATGTATTGCATCTAGCACACCTGGAATACAGTGAAGCTGATCAAAGACATCCATCACTGCCGTTTGTTGACCACGACAGGTAGGATCTGCTATATACCGGCTGTCATAGAAGTATTTCAGCAGATACTTGGTACGCTATTGCCTTGTGCATACATGAAGCATAACCAAAGGCACCTGAAGCATAAAACCTTAAAGTCATTAAAATGCGATTCATAGGAGAGACTGGAATTTTTCTGTCAGTAGGAAAATTTAACCCATCACGCAGTTGACCTGTTTTCATTTAGTTGAAATCCTTCCTGGAATTGACTTTCACTGAGGGCGTTGAATAGATCACCTTTCTGTGTAAATACTCTCCGAAGAGAACGTTCCAATTCTTCCAAATATCCTAAACATAACGGCTCGTCTTCGTATTATCACGGAAGGCAGCCATTTTCTTCTAAACGGTACAGTAGTTAAATGATTTAACGGGCCAACACGGCTGTTAAAGTTTACAGCCATTTATCTATCTTAATGGTTGTTAATTTGTTGGTGCAACGTAAAACGTACTTAACGGGAATTATCCCTGAACTTTATGACTGTTAAATTCTAATCGATTGAATGCACCTGGCGCATGGTCACATCCTTAAAAGGCAGGCTCTAAAATTTCACACTTTGTTTGTCCATACGAAACAAAGAAATGACTTCTTAACGCCTCAATAAAGTATCACATATTCTAACATTCCAACCAATAACAACGCGTGTCTCGGAAATGTTTAATGACACAACACATATTACTTGAAAAATTTGGGTGTTTTAACGAATCCTATAATTCTTGTTTAATACGTTTTGTTTATATCTTATCATTTACCAGTTATACAAATATTCGTTAGGAATACAGAGAACTCCACAGACAATTCGCAGAAAATTAAAGTATAAACCAGCACAACTTTGTGGCAGTAGGTGCAACTTTGGGACACCGACTCCGCATGTCCATTTTTGTGCTCTTTTGGCCAATATACAGTCCACCAGAGAGCGGGAAATGTGTGTTCCTAGGTAGTGCTTTTCTTTGTCAACATAGTTTGAGCTATCCTCAAATTGGTCCAGCTGCCTTGTATCCCATTGTGCGTAGAGCTTGTGGAAGCAAATTTCAGAAATTTATTGAAACTTTGTATTGGTGCAAGAAATCCTAAAGTGCAGTGGACTTTAAGGTTAGTTTATCCAAATATATTATGCTTTGTAATAATTTTACGAATATTACATTCTAAAGTTTGTCTATTGTATTGTGTTTATTTTATTTATTTCATTATTTTAAATCTAAATACTTTTTTGTGGTATAACATGCCTGGGAAACACATAAGGAAGGTGGGATCACGTCACTGTCAAGATTATACGACGATAAGCTGGAAGAAGCCCTGAATGAAATGAAATTTCGTTACGGAAAGCAGAGTGCCAAAGTTTTTGGAAGCTTTGTTATTGAAATAATGAGGGAGTATATTATTCAGTAATTACAACAAAAATTAGTGAGAAAGCTTCAATGTAATGGAACCAGTAATCAACATTAAAGATGGTCTGCTGGCAAAGATGAGATTTAGTAAGAAAATAAGGAAATTATGTGCAAACTAATGTTTCTTGTGTTAGAAGTTTTAGTTTTTGCTTCGACTCTCTAACTTTTGTGTAGCAATCTGAAACTTAGGTAACAACACCATACAGTAATTTGTTGCAAATATCCATGGGGTACATATAATGCAATTAAATTTAGAGCGTAACGAAGTCATATACCATTCATCTGTGAAGCACGCGGATGTTAACACAGTTATTGCAAAGCAATAGCTGTATGGCATATATTTACACAGTGAGCAATAAAGCAGTAAACATCCCTGAGGGAAACCGCCGAAGGCCAAACACAGACGAACACAAACATACTGTAAACTGGGCCGGCCATATTGCTGAATATGTGTTATTGCAGTAAGCCCTATCGGCAACAGACCAATATTGTGTTACACGTGGGTATTATTTTGTTACTGAATGCATAATTGAACGAAAAGTGTGATAACCACAGCAGGCGAAACACAGAAACAGGTTCCAAAATCAACTTTTAATGCCTTCTATTCATCTCGCCCATAGTTTAGTACATTTTCAGCAGCCATCAACGAATTTCAAAGCGAGTTTGATTTTTCCGTTGCTGTAATGCATAAACTCACTGCGGCAACTATTTTCATATTCTGCTTTATTTAACTTCTTTGGAGGGGAAACAGTTTGTCGAAATAGCAATACTGCTTAATAGGAATAAGGTGGCTTTTCATAAGGGAACTTGTGTAACAATAATTTGTTGATAATAAAAATAATTAAAGAAAGGACAGAATTAGATATAACAAAACGTATACCCACCATGTGTACTTCACGAAGTGTGGATCGTGTTGTGCCCAACAATTTTACATCCCTGTTTTACCGGAAATGCATCTTTCGAGGTCCCGTGAACCAACAAGTAAATTTTAGAATAAAACGTGTTAACGCGTGTGATAACACCTTGGTTCAGAAATGAAAGTTTGGATAAATACCAGCCTTAATATTTACGTTCAATAGCTTCAAAGATAGAACAATTTTTTAACCTCTACTACGGTTTTGACTTCCAAACCATAACCATATGACCATTGACTTAGGTTGCACTTGGCCAATACTCTTGTTTCTTTGTAGATATTAAACAAATATTACTTAATACCCTTAAACAAAGAGGTAATTAAAATTCTTGGGTTACTATAAATAACGACTAAGGTAATAATAAATAAATAAAACCACTGGAAAGACAACATTCAAAAGCACTGTTGAACAACCACAGATATTACAGGAAGAAAAGCGAGTAGAGAAAGCTTTGTGAATGTAATATGTCGTACTTGTATTACAATAATATAGTAAATTGTATGAAGTATATATAGAAGAAGAAATAAAGAAATGTGATTGTGTTTTGTAAAAGAAAAGTAAGTTGAAAAAACCGCGCGAATGTAATACGTTGCATTTCTATTACAGTCAAATAGAAAATTGTATGAATTGTTTGCTGAAGTGAATAGAGAAAACCACGTGAATGTAATGGTGATCGGCCAACAGGTGTTAGAGTTTACCAACTTCATCCATACCAACTTCCGTTTTTATATTGTATGTAGATACACAAATTTATTTAAGTTACTCACGTTCTGCTTATTGTTAAACGGTTTGACCGCCTCTAAATCTTCACGGGAATGTGTACAACAACTTACTCAAGTTTTATCACAATCGGATGAATGTCATAATAGCCTATACGGGACAAAAAATATACATTGCTTTATATAGTGATATCAGGTCTTTTGAGAATGTGACGCCGGCGCGGCGGAAAACAACGGACGGTCGATGATAACTTACTCCACACCACATACCAGGCCGGCGAGAGAAAAGAAAGTACCGAAGGTCAGGCTGCCTCGCGCGACTGTTCCTGACTAACAGCAATCGAGCGGCAGAAACAAAAGGACTTCCCCCAGAGCCCTCGAGAAATATTTGGCTGTGTTTAAGAAATTCGGAAAGCTTCGTTTGACGTCATCCCATTATATAAGGAGGCGAGGAAACAGCAGAAGCGACAATTACAGTTTTTAGTCTGTCAATGTGTCAGTGGTACGGTCATCGTGAAGAAGATTTAACGAACGTTGAGTGATTGTATCGTCAGTTAGTGTATAGGGGGCAGAGAAAGTGAAGAGAGCCAGTGAAAAAACTGAGTCAAGGTTACGAGAAGTAAACAGTTGTGAGTTTTAATGTCATGAAAGAGTATAGAGTGAAAAAACAGCATTTTAGAAATATCAAATATAAACAGAGAAATCAGCTGTGGCAGATAATGTTTGGTCATTTAATCATGAAATAAGTCCAGAGGTTAAATTACTAAAGCAATTAAATACACCCATTGAATTGATGGTTTGGGAAAAAGTATTCATTTTGAAAAATAGGGACCATGTTATCAGTTTTGAAATACCGTCTATTGATTCTGATACTAAATTCGTTTTGAGATCAGTGGTGGGTAGTGACGTCATCACATATGATGTCAGAGCGCTAGCATGTAGCGGTTCGTAGCTCGGTTGACCAAGGTCAGTTTACTTTGAAAATGACACAGGCTAGGTGTTGAAACGCGTTGGTTGTGTAGTAAGTATAACTCAGTTCTATTGAAGTGAAGTTATTAGTCTCTAATAACTTTGTGATATTGGTTGTTAACGACAGAAGAGTGTATTTATACCAAAGTTTGGAGGACAGTAAAGTGACAGAAAAGTAAATGGACTGGACTTTTGTGTTTTGTTACAATATTGAGAATCGAGCTAACGGCACATCTTTGCCTAGGTTTACTGGTTGTTATGTTTGCAAGGTTACTGTGCAGCGGCGTGACGTATGTCAGCACCAAATAAAGCTTGTGTTTATTCAGTGACATCCACATTTAGGTGCTGTGTTGTGGTCTTGTCCCCTACATCCCTCTCACCTGAAGATTAAGAGCTAAGCATTACAAAGGAACGCGAACTCAGAGCTTTGTATTTCACAGACACAGACAAGACTGAGGGCGTGTCAAAGGGCTGATGTTATAATCTACATCTCGCCCTGTTTTGCAACTCAGGTACCATAAAGCACAACATACAATGAACATATAACTGGTATTATTCTATCCAAAAATTCCGCACCGAGCTTTCACAGGAAGTACATCTTTGGAGACCCTGAACTTCAAAAAAGACATTTTTAGAACAAGGTGCTACCTCCGGAATAGCATAACTAAAAAACAAAAATATGATATATTACACTCACATGGCTTTCTCTAATCTTGTATTTATTCCTCTATTTTCGTCATGTTATTCTGGATAAACATTTGCAGAAATTACTTTATTGCTGATTTTCTTGTAGAGTGCAAGGGGAGTATCGGGATACAGTAGGCTTTGAGCAACAGGAACATTTTTAAAGCTTTGAAATTCCGTTCTCTTTGCATGGCTAAGATTTAAAAAAAAAAAAAAAAAAAAAAAAAAAAAAAAAAAAAAAAAAAAAAAAAAAATTATAGCAATCCTCTATTTAATGAAAGGTGAAGTGTTCCAAAACTTACACAAATAACAAAGAATATCTCCGAAACGGTTCACTCCACAAAAAATATATTACAACATAACTTGTGTCTTCTTACAAGATCTACATTTTTGTACAGTAAGGTTTGGTCTATAATTTACGGTTTACTAGTTAAGCAAGTCATCAAGATAAACCGGACTGCATGGCCCATAGCCTGAAAATTCAAAGTATACATTTCATTTACCATAAAGTATCTTAAACAATGCATTTTAATAAAAAATCGTTAGAGCCATTTTTCGAAAATAAAAATTTTGGAAAAGTTGTCCATGTAAAGGATAGTTTAGGGTAGACGAATTTTCTTCAAAATTTTCTTATCGCATCCTTGAAAGATATTAAACTTAAATACCAACTTTGTTTTTAACGAACTTTTCGTTTTTTGAGATTCTAGTCACAGGCTCTCTCTCTCTCTCTCTCTCTCTCTTTCTCTCTCTCTCTTTCTCTCTCATATCAATCTCTATTTAAGATGGGCGCTTTATCCCCTAACCAGCCCTTAGATGGAAAAAACGTAAGTTTTAATTTTCTCAAAAATAGCTCTAACGATGTTGATTAATATACCATACATATTGTGACTTTTTGGTTGGTTGAAAAAGTAAAGTAGACAGATGTGGTCGAGATAAAGAAACACTTTTATTTCCGTAAACAGTAACTTTGTACACTCGTTGCAACAGCAAGAAAGTCTTTTCCGATTCTCCAACAGCACGGCTCCGAATTCGTAACACAAAGAACTGTCCCTTCTCCGTCGGCACGACTCCTCAACGCTTCACATACGTCTGTCCTCTCCGTCGGCACGACTACTCAACGCTTCACATATGCCTGACTGCCTCTTCTGTCGCACTTTACCGCTATTTATATCTCCCAGGCACTATTCTGGAAAGTTCAGTTATTGCGGTGAAATGCAAAGCGGAAGATTCTCGAATTCTCTATCCTTTTCTCTCTTTCGGCAAGCGCCTCAACAATGCGGCCATGCGCTGTCTCTTTCCTTCGGCTCCTTTGCGGTAGTGCCGACAATAATGCGATGGGTGACACTGCCGTTGTCGGCAATTAGATGCGGCGGGCGCGGTGACACTATATCAGTGTGACCAATTTTGGAAATGTCCTGTGTAATCTGTTTTATTCTGAATGGCCTTTGTGTAATTGGTAAATCGTGGGAGATGGACAACTCTGATAAAATACAAAGCATTTAGACCTCGTTAAAGCCAGCAGTTTATATGCAATAAAGCTATCCATTACTTGTGAGGCTCGAATTTTTAAACACAAAATTTTTTTTTGAAAAGATAAGTTACAATTCTGTTTTCCTCATGATCACAAAAAGCATAGTATTGCAAAATCCTCACATAGGAATTCACTTCCTTAAAAATATTATGTGTGCGCTCACGCGACTTTCTCTATTCACTCTTATTCAAACAATTCTTAAACACGTTTACCCTTTTAGCTCTCTATCGTGATAAATGTAACATATTTCCTTGTAGGTACAATAGCAATAGCGGAATAAAGAAGGCACAAGCTATTGTTAAGGAGCTGGCCACTCTAAGGTGGCTTTGGCATTCCATTCTCTGCACATAAAATACGAATTCAGTTTTTGAGAAACATATAAGTATTGGAAAATTCAAAGGACGAGGAATATCTCGGAAATGGTTCACTCTACAAAAAATGTGTTTGATATAATTTGTACGCTTTAACGAGATTAGTTTTTTTTTTTTTTTTTTGTGTCGTAGGGTTATATCTATCTCTTACGGTTTACCAGTTATGCAAAAATCATTTAGAATGAAAAGAAGTTCTGAGGAAATACCTAGAAAATTGAAGATATACACTTCATTTGCCATGAAAATATCTTTAAAATATGGTATTTTAATCAAAATCCTTAGAGCCATTTTTGAGGACATCAACATTTCGAAAAATGTTTTCGTAAACGGTTATGTGGTGGGGAGATTTTCTTGAATATCTTATTTCCCATTCTAGGAAGATGCTGGACTGAAATACCAAGTTTGGTATTTAACTAACTTTTCGTTCCTAAGACACACACACACACACACACACACACACAAACAAACACGAGCAAGTGGATGCACACGCACACGGACCTCATTTTATGGGGTCCCAAAACATGTATTTCAAGTAAAATATTCGTGTAGAATTTTCGGGTGGAATACAGTACCTTCTCTATACCATTTACGAGGTGGTGAAAATAAAGAGACGGTCGCTTTAGCCTAAGTCATTATTCTTATGCCTACAACAAAAAGTTTAACGAAAGTTTGTCTCAATTTGCAAGCAATCGTGAAAGAAATGCGTCTGCAGAACAAGTTTGTAGCTGAAAATTGAAATTAAATTTTATTTGTGAACGCCGTTTAACTGTCATCACTCTCAGCGTCCCATTTCACAAAGTGTTAAGGATATGCGTTGCGAATACTTTAACGGCCACTTCTTCACTCATAACTGTTTCCACCGGTTTCCTCTATAAGCGCATGGTTGCATAAATAAAAGATAAAACTGGTCGAATGTTTGATTGTCAATATGTAACCATCCCTCTGTTGTTACTTGTGCAATCAGCATAGGCAGGTAGCGCTTTAAAATATGAGCTTTTGTGTTCTTTCCATTTCCTGCTATAATGAATCGTTTATCCACGAAATAAGTAGCACTGCAGCGTGTCTATTAAGAGAACTTTGTAGAAAGAACTTAAAGCGGAAGATCAGGAATGTTGACATTACTTAGGTCCAGTGAATATTGCTTGGAAAGCTTGCAGAAAACCACCCTCCCTTCGTTACAAGAAGTAGCTGACAGGGACACGTGGCGAAACCAGTTTTATTGGGTAGGCCTAGTGTGGGCTTTCACGAGACGGTAGAGCATTAGTAAACAAAACATTCGCTTCTTTGATGCTACTCTGTTGCCAGACGATGTAGATAATGTATTCAATAATGTTCAATTATCCCCTTTACCTTTCACAGTAGATGAATTTATCACTGGAATATTTTACACGTTATATTTGAATCTACCATCACGCACACTTCTACCACTAACGCCATTTATATTGCATATTAAACACCGCTTAATTTTGCTCAGAGGTCTCTTTATCAGGCCTGAGGCTCTTTTACGTGGCGTAAATCTAGACGCGGGACCACGTATGCCCTTTCCGTGTGGAGGAAGCCATTGTAAGGATTTTAACGACCGAAAAATGTAATCGTTTTCCGCAGGATTTGAACCCCCCCCCCCCCAAACTTGGGAACCAGAAGCTATTATGTTACCCCTAAACCACTAAGGATGACCGTTGTAGAAGGCTAAGTAACGAAATGCAAAATGATTGCGAACTTTTTAGAGGTTCTCCAAAAATTACCTCTAAATATTTTTAAATTCCCACGAAAATAACAAGTAACTAACGTTTTCGATCTAACTGTTGCATTAAGGTAAATAGGAGTTGGCTTATACTGCATCTCAATGATTTAAAAGCTCACGGAGTTACTCATTTTGTAAATATTTTACCCAACGAGCAGTGCAATTCATAAATTGATCAATAATTCATGACAACTGCTTCCACATACTAATAAAGCAAATCATTCCACTCTCAGATTTTTAATATTTCAGGACTTTAAAAGTAGTAGAGTTAATGGAAATTAGTAATTTTAATTAAATAAATGTGCTGTGCATAAAATATTTAGAGGATTTTTCCTAGTACAATTGTGCATTGCTCTTACTCAAACATGAACCATGCCTTTGTGCTAAACCAGAACCATCCTTCAATTCTTCGTAATTTTGTTATAAATTAGGAGTAAAATACATTTCTTTAAGATGATTACATGGCTCATGCAATATGTTATCTTGAAAGGAAATAAAGATTTTTTTTTCCCATTACGAATGAGTTTTGATAATTCTATGTAACTTGATAACCATAACGGAGCGACAAAAACTGACTACATAATAAATGTTGATTTCTTTAAAATACACAGCTTATTTAAAATGACCTTTTTGGCATCAGCCATTTCCGAGATATTCGTTATTGGTTTGAATTTTCAGTATACTACATCATTTTTTAAGTGCATCACTATTCAGTTCCTTCTCGCGAAGTAATGGAAAGAGTGTGGCATTTTAAAAAGAGCATATTTTAAGAACTCCTTTTAAAGTAGTCATGTCCAAATGCAGGCTCATGAGCCACACTTGGCTCACCCTCCCCGATATTGATTAAAATGCCATTAAAATATTTTAAGGCAAATAAAATGTATATTTTAAATTTTCTGGTAACAGCCCATGTAGTACTGTTTACTCTGGATGGCTTTTGCATAACTGGTAAACCTTAAGACATATGGCAAATGTTACTATACAAAAAATCTGATGTGTTGCACTCACATGAGTTTTTCTACTCTTGGACTAATCATTCTGATAAATGTTTTTGTAGACTGAACCATTTCGAAGATATTCCTTGTTATTGTGTAACTTTTGGACAACTTATACTTCTGTCAAATGAAATATCGGTATTAATCTGTTTATTTGTTAACCGTGCAAATAGAACGGAATTTGAAACCTTTAAAAGATTTGAGTATCACTCAAAGCCTACTGTGGTGCATATTCCCCTTGCACCAACAAGAAAATAAGCCATGGTATTTTCTACAAATGTTTATCTCAACTAACATGAAGAAGATAGGGGAATAAGAGTTTGTAAGAATAGTTCGTACAGGAGTACAGAAAGAATTGTGAGTGCAACACATCAGATGTTTTGTTGAGGTAATAGTGAGGTTGAATATAAATTTACATTTCACAAATTCAAAGATTTAAAAGCTTGGAAAATGCTTTTCTGCTTTTTTCCAGTCCCTTGGCAATGGAATCAAAATCAGCAGCATTGCAATTTACAGATTGAATTAGTTACATTGCAAATGACACAGTTGTTAAAAATATTTTTAAAGAGCGTTTAGGAATCGAGGTATGAACTTGCTCCTAGAAATAAATGTCCTCGTCTTACGGCATTTAGAGCTCATATATTGGCAATGTATGCCTCAACATACATTTACGAGCAAATTTTCCTTGAATGAAGCAAATAAAATGCAAAAATAGAACTAGAATATCATATTCCTATCTCTCGTCACAGCTAAATTTCCGTCTCTTATATCTACGAACAATGAAACTTTTAATTTCTACAAATTTTTTCTGCAGCACACAAAACAAATTTTTACAAACGTGTATGTCAATTCACAAGAAGTAGATAGAAAAACAAATTCTTGCAAGAATAGATTGTATGATTTATACAGATGTTAGTGGTATAAGTGCATCGTACCTTAGTATGTATCCGCTTCGTTGTTAGCTGTCTTTTCTACTCATCTAACAGTTTTCCCACAAACCAACCACATAGTGTTTTTTCACGGTCGTAAATCCACCACGAAATGAACAACACTTGCGGTAGAGACTATCCGTTTTGCTTCACATCTGAGTACGCGACTCACTGTGCTAGGTAGTCTGAGGTCATTGGTTTTGTTGAAAGCATTGAAAATCAGTTCCGATACAGCATTTGTTACCGCTTACAGCATTGTTCCGCCCACTCTGCGTCACGGCTTCTGTGGCGCGTCTATTTGGAGCTACTAACCATCCTGAAAGTAAGTATTTTTAGTAAGTAAAACTGTAAGTTTGCAAATGAAGCAAATATTAATTTAATATTGTTCATTACACTAACCTAAATTACTAGTAGAAATATCTGCATTTAGACCCCTAACAAATAATGACTCTTTCGTGGCGTATAGCGAATGTTTAGTCAAAGAAAAGAGTAGTCTCTTTGGACATTAGAGGTCTGCTTGGTCAACAGGTCGTTCATCACCCTCTCAAGAAACTCCAGCATTGGAACGTTCTTTAAGTCTGAAATTGTTAGGAAATTCCGGACGTCTCTGTGACGTGTTTGGCGGGAACCTGTTACCTTCTATGGTTCCTTCACCTCGTCCTTTGCTTGTGGGGGTTGTTAGCCACAGTGGTTGTCGTATGTAAGTCGCAGTGTGCGAGGTCTCTCCCTCCTTTGCAAATGTATAAGATAGTGACTAGAGAAAGTAATGTAGCAGTAACCACTGAATGTATTTATTCTTGTGCATATTATTGTCTGTTTTATTACCAATGTTTTGTACATCAAAGGTTTTCTTCGGGTAGATTTTCCATAATAAACTTTTGTGTCATTATGCTTCTCACAGTTTTTGACGACACTACTTATCGTAAAGTTACTGATGTAATTCAGAGTAACTTACCTCGCTTGCTCAAACTGAAATCTTGCAATTTTATTAATTAGAGTTACATTTAAAGCTAGACGAAACCATTAACAACAATGAGGGAGAAATTACTTTTTGAGTGACACAAACTCCTATCAGGCTCATCATTTACGCAACCAGTTAACTATTCTGGAAGTTTATCTACCTGAAATTATTACTCCGAGAGAAATTATACCCTACACTGCCAGCGTGTGCCAATCACAAAGTAATTTCTCCTTCACTGTAAACGTATTAAAATGGAGCCTAATATCTAAGGTGCGGATCAGTGTGATCGGGTTTTATGAAGTTGACTTACCTTATGCTGTAAACTGTTTATGTTGAAGGAGAGAGGGTCATTCCAGATATAAACAAAGGCGCGTGCCAGTAGTGCTCCTATAGGTTGTACAAAAAAGGCGTATACTACCTATACTGTACAATACTGTTAATGTCTTTATTTCATTATAGACACTACCTTTCATGTAGATGTAAAGTGAATACCAGATGGTCTGTTGTGAAGCCAGAACGTTCTCCGCCTTACACTTAACCAAAGCTACTTCGCGAGAATCTCCTTTCATCATCACAGGACCTAATAAATAGGCTAATGCGAATAATACCCTACATTACTGTCTGATATATTTTCTCCACCTTTTGACCTGGAGGGCTCGGTTACTTTTACAGCAAGACATCTCCTACAGCACACATTAACGAAAAACCAGTGTTTTTTCTAACAAATGCTGGAGTTTATCGTTCAGATTTTCCCTCATTTCTGCGTCTTTGATTTCCTTAATCGTTATACATGCTTCTTCCACTGTACTTATAGGCTTTGTCATGTATGAGAGAAATGTTTTAAGCAAGTTTTGGGATGAGCAACAAAAGTCATCCTTATGAAATTTAAACTACTGAAGAGATCCAATGACATAAAAGATTTTACAACTTGAATTGCATGACACTTTGGAAGCTAAAGCATTGTTCACTTTCACGGTATATTTTGGTACATTTGTTTACTCACAGTTTGTATCCAGGGGACATGCACCAAGACAGTATGCTTCCTGTATCTGTAACTTGAAATCAGAACCACGTCACTCTAATCGGCACTCTACTAACATAATTGCTTCAAGTACTAAGCTTATACTCAAATATCTGATCGAACTAACAATAGATAACCAGAAAAAACAAAAACAAAGAGAAAGTAATATATTGTCTTTCGGATGAGAAAAGTGTTTTAATTTCCCTAGTTTTCTCTCTAGAGCAGAGTAGAGTAGATAATAAATATAAAATATGAAAGGCAAAAATATGCTGGATTCATACTGCATCAACCAGGACAACTCCAAAACCTATAGTAACCCTACAAGAGGTTCTTGGTTAGCAAACATGCTTGAAATGATAAGTAATTAAACAAGAACAGGGTTTTTGCTTTAGTAGTCACTTAGTAGGGTAAGGCAGAAACAGGAAATGGATTTCAAAATGAAAAATCTTTATATTGGTAATATTTATAAGTATTCCTCTTACTGTACCTTAAAGATACTCCTTGAAGAATGGAGAATACATTTAATTTTTTTGAATATAATGTCTTTTAGATGTGCACCATCGTTTTTAATGCACTGCTGTATACGTCGTTTGAAGCCACTTATAGCTTGCCTTAATGTAGACATTGAAAACAATCAACCCGCCAGATTCAAAACAGAGATTAATTCAAACCTACTTACTGTTTCTACCCCACTCTGTATTATTACCGTGATACAACACAGGCATACGGGTAAGTAAATATAAAATGAAGGCCCCAACCACTACAAAACTTATTTTTTTTAAAAAAAAAAAACACTTGCAAAATTACAATCTGTTCAATAGTTGAACAATAAGTAACAATGATAACATTAATTTTTCAAACTATGGCCCATTGGCCATAAATTTGCTTATAATTTGGGTGCAAATCTGTACTGCAATTCCAAGACTTGGTTTCTCTGTAGTCGGCTTGTTGTACTGCTGCTGTTGTCAAGTAGATTTATTGCCAGTGTATTGGGATGACTGTAGAGACGCTTTTGGTAGGACAGGCTGTATGCTGCGATTTCCTGTTTGATTGTTGGGAGTTTAAAATCATTGTAGATGTACTTATTACTGATGTACCAGGGGATCTTACCAATTGTTCGCAGAGTTTTGGTTTGAAAACGTTCTAGTATTTCGATGTTTGAGTTGCTTGCTGTACCCCATAGTTGAATTCCATATGTCCAAATTGGTTTCAGTATAGTTTTGTAGATGATTAGTTTGCTTGTCACTGAGAGTTGTGATTTAGGTCCAAGAAGCCAGTGCATTTTGGAATATTTTAAATTTAACTGTTTGCGTTTGGTGCATATGTGTTTTTTCCAGGTGAGTCGTCTGTCAATGTACATCCCTAGATATTTCACGTCTTGTGCTTCTGGAATAATCTGATTGTTAAGAGTAACAGGTGGACATGAGCGTTTACGCAGTGTAAATGTTACGTGGTGACTTTTAGATTCATTAACATTAACTCTCCATTTCTTAAGCCACATTTCTAAGTCAGAAAGATGGTCTTGTACAATTTGGGAAGCAGTAGTAGGATCTTCATGAGCTGACAGAATGGCTGTATCATCTGCAAAAGTTGCTATAGTTGTTTTTTCTTTTGTTGGTAGGTCAGCAGTATACAATATGTATAGAATTGGTCCTAGTACACTACCTTGTGGTATGCCTGACTTAATAGGATGAAGCTCTGTAAGGCTATCTTGGAATTTTACTTGAAAATATCTGTTTTCTATGTAAGATTTTAATAACACATAAAAAGGATGTGGCAAAGATTTCTTCAGCTTAAACTTTAGTCCAGTATGCCAAACTTTATCAAATGCCTGACTAACATCAAGAAATACTCCTGAGCAGTACTGTCGTCGTTCAAATGCGTGGTTAATCACTTCAGTTATTCGATGTATTTGTTCAATTGTGGAGTGTTGGGGTTGGAATCTAAACTGGAAGCTGGGAATCAGTGAAGACAAGTGAGGTTTCAGTTTAATGAGAAGTAACTTCTCAAATAATTTAGAAAGCACTGGGAGCAAACTAATTGGTCGGTAAGATTTTACTTCATGTGGAGGTTTTCCTGGCTTTAGAATGACTATAATCTGTGCTATTTTCCAAGCTCCAGGGAAGTAACCAGTCCTTAATATAGCATTAAACATACAATTTATGAATATGACTGCTTTAAATGGTAGCTCCTGAAGCATTCGTCCAGTGATGAGATCATATCCTGGTGTCTTTTTTACATTTAACTGGCTTATGACTGTTCTTGTCTCTCTATATAATATAGGCGGAATTGGAAGTGCCATTTGAAATGGAGTATAGAGATATTCCTTAATCTCATCTTCGTCATTTTTTCTGGATGCACGAAGGAAAGGGTTGAAATACTGAAGAAAGATGTTCGGCAAATAGGTCCGCCTTTTCTTGACTACTTCTTGCCCAAGTGCCATCATTTTTTTGAAGTGGGGGTATCGGCTCCGTTGGTTGTTTCAACTTTTTTGTGGCCTTCCAGAGCGAATAATCTGTAGCTTCTGTAGGAGTTAAGTTTATCAAGTATTCCTGGATATTCTGATTTTTAAAATCCTGTATCAGTCGTTTTAGCTCTTGTGAAGATCTGTTAAATAAATTTTTATCGCTAGGATACCTTCTATTTTGCCAGTTTCTTCTTAGTTGTCGACGTTCCTTTATTTTTTCACGAATAATCTGTGGATATTTATTAACAGTTAAGGAATTATTATGGTTCAATTCTGGAGTAGCCTTCAACACAGCAGAATGAGTTAGCGTGGTAAAGTTGGCTACGTGTTCTTCTATTTCTTCAGACGTTTTAAGGCTAACGTTTAGGTTTATGTTATCCTCTATGATTTGTTTGAAGTGATCCCAGTCAGTGTATCGGTTACTCAGAGTGAATGGTCGTTATTTCAAAGCTACAGTGGTGCTCAACATCATTACTAAAAGAGAATGGTCGGAAGACAAGTCGAAGCATGACTCTATTGTCACATAATCTGGTGAAATTCCCTTTGTTATAAAGAAGTCTAAAAGATCCGGTATTTTGTTTCTATCCGACGGCCAGTATGTTGGTTCTCCAGTTGATAAGGTCTGTAAATTATTGTTTGCTATTGCAAAATAGAGCTGTCGGCCTCTGGTGGAGGTTAAACGAGATCCCCAATATGTATTCTTTGCATTCCAGTCACCGCCTGCTATGAATTTATTGCCTAGAGTCTCAAAAAACACTTCAAATGCCACTTTGTTTATGGAATGTCGAGGAGGACAATAGATGGACGATATAGTTAAGGGACCTTTTGGTGTGGTTACATTTATGCTTGTAGCCTGTAGGAAGTCTTTATCGTTTTTAGGCATTTCGTGATGAACAATTGAATTTCTTATTATAATGGCAGTTCCGCCATGAGCTCTACCTGAGGGATGGTTTGTGGTGTATATTGCATAACCTGCTATTCTTAAATAATTTTTGTTCGTAAACCTTGTTTCAGCAGTAAGCATGATATCTATATCTTCTGTTTTTAAGAATAATTCTAGTTCTTGTCTGCGTTGAGACAAGCTATTGGCATTCCATGATGAAATTTTTAATGTGTTAATCATTTTGTTTTCTGCTGGCGATGGTCTTGATGAGATCGAACATTCTATCCATCATTTTGTCCATAATTTTTTCTACAGTTTTTTCAAACCTTGTGAACATCTGTTCCATAGCAGAAAGTAGTTGTGTGGTTTCATTATTTGAATTTATGCTTCCGTTTGTCATGTCTGCGTAAGTCTTGCCTGATACGGTAGGACTTTGTATGGTGATTTGTGCCGCTGCGTGTTAGTTGTTAATGAACACGTTTCTCTCTAGGTGGTGGAAATACCTTCTCCTTATATTCCTTATATGTTTGACATCCTCTATAACTTGCAGGATGGTTTTGGTTGCAGTTTACGCAAGTAGCTGGAGTGTCAAGCTTTTTCTTACAGACGGCAGTCGGATGATCGCCACCGCACTTAACGCATCTGAAAGGGCGATTACAGTGGTTCTTGGTATGTCCAAACCTTTGACAACGTTTACATTGAACAATTTCTCTTTTTGTGTGTGGTGGCTCAAAAGTTACTATCATATTGTTTAAGTGTTTCACCTCAAATATTGTTTTGTTGTTAGAAGCTGGTTCTAAATCGATAAAAAAAGTGGTAGAGGCTCTTTTGTAACTCGATGCAACACATTTACTATATTTCTTACTGTGTGCCCTAGTGTGCCTAGTTCTTCTTTAATCATGCTTACGTCCTCCGTGTAGTGCATTCCTCTAAGTACTACCCTATACGCTCGTTCGTGTTTCAGCTGATAAGTGTAGTGACTGATGTTTTCTTTTAAGAAATATTCTCTAATGAATTTGTAGCTATCTATGTCCACTGGCATCAATTTCACAAGATGTCCAGATCTCATTGTAGTTAGTGTGTATTTCTCTTTAGAAATTACACAGTCCATCACTTTTTTAAATTCTTGGATATTCCTTACACCTGTTACAAAAATAGGTTGAGCTTTAGGTGTATATGCATCAAGCGTTTCATTTGTCTCCTGATTCTCCAGGTCGCCCAGTGCTGCAAATCTATTTGAAGTTGGTAAATTATAAGTGCTACGCGATGTGGATGCATGTAACACTCCTGCGTTAAGCTTAATAGATGGCACCTCATCTTGCTGCCAATCCTTTGAGGGATTTAAAGGGCGCATTCGCTTTCTGTTTGGTGTTGTAGGAGAATGTTGGTAATCATGCTCCATTTCATGATTTACTGACTCCGTTAGTGAAGCATTTTCATTCATATCATCGTCTATATTTGACGGTATCATTGCTAGGCTAGTTGTTGGATCATCAGATTCGTGTAATTTTAAGGTTGGAGCACGTATGTAATTCTTAGTGGTCTTGCCAGGATCTAAATCGCTCTTGGTCCTCCCCATTTAATTCCAAGAGGAATAAAAGAAGAAATCCTTATTCGTTTATAAAACAAAAACAAGTTTTGCTTTTGTTTACTCCTCGAAGAAGTTGGCAACAGATATGGCAGCAGCTTATGTTTGGTTAGAAATCTGATATTTTTAGAAACCAAATAACTTATTATATTATTTAAGAAAAGTGTTGCTAACACTTACGTGATGAGACTGGTCTCAAGGCTGCAATCTAATTAGAAGATGGTGGTTATAAAGCCGATACACTGCTTTAAAAAGAAATATTTCACGTAGGCACTAATCTAGCAACAAACAATATTCGCATGGCCTACTCCAATGCCCCACAAAACTTAATGGCAGCCAGCTTTTGTTTCTATGAGATAATTTTAAGTTAGTCGAATGAAATAGTTTCAGAACTAAATGGTGGTAGATGGATGAGCGAAGTGGAAGATCACACGAGATTTTATCGTCTGGTTTCTGAAGTGCAAGGCGTTTTCCTTTAGTACGCCACGATCGTGCTGGGATATGTCATTTTAAGGGGTGAACTGCTTGAAAAAGGGCATCTTAGCTGAGACAGAATCGGTGTCAGGTTGTCTGTTACTGTGTGATTATGAGGTTTAGGTGTTCCTGGTTAGGCTAAGTCAGCAGTTAGCTAACGGTCCAATAGTGACGTGGTCGCTTGTGTGTATTAATTGTGGTTTTGTAAGAGCCAATCAACCTGATTAGAGGATTATGTTGAAGGGTACAGGATATACAATCTCACGTTTCCTCTCTCGCCATACCCCAAAGCTGCTTAGATGTGGTTATTGTGTGTTTATTCATGGGGTTGACTTTTAGTTTAGGTGCCTGAAACTTGATAACAGCCATTTAACAACTCCATTAACTGTGATTTTTACAGGTGTTATTTTAAAAATATATCACTATTAAAATATTATAATGTAACAAAATCAGTCCAGTCCAAGTACTTTTCTATCACATAATTTTTCTTTTAAACTTTTGCACAAAGCAGTTCTCTTTTACTAACGTTAACACAGTCTGCAGTCTTTTGCGATATTACAACTCACAACTGTTTTCTTCTCGTAACCATGACTCAGTCTTTTCAAGACCAACCTTTAGAACCTTTAGAATACAATCACTCAATGCCCATTAAAACTTCTTCAATTCGATGGGACGTATATTTCACGGCAGCAGTACCACACACTGACAGTATGACCAACTCATGCTTCTAACCGAAACTCGTTTAACTGGTTGCCTCGTCTCCTTATATAGTGGGAATGACGTCACACGCCCTTTCTGGAACTTCTAGAAACATGCTGGCCACCGGATGTCTCTCGAAGGTCCTAACAATCCTTTGATAAAGCGCCGCGCTTATTGTTGTTATTCACATATACACAAACAGGAGCCTGACCACGAGTGCTTTTGTTTGCCCGCCGGCATGTTATATGCTGTAAAGTAGCCCAGTAGCTGGTTGCGCTCCGCGCCCTGCGTCACATATTTTATTATCTGCACTACGGAGTTAAGAGTGAGTAGGTGAAGTATTGCATTCCACCCAAAAATTCCATATGGAGATTTCACCAAAATATACGTTTCGGGATCACCTAAATATAGAAACTTACTGAAGCACACAATTTATGTAGTTTTTTTTTTTTTTTTTTTTTTTTTTTGGTATAGAGCGAACCATTTTGGAGATATTCTTTGTTATTTGTGTGAGTTTTGGAAAACAACATTCGTCAAATGGAACATTATTTGATTTTTATACGTTAGCCGTGCAAAGAGAACGGAATTTGAAAGCCTTAAAAGATTATTTAAAAGATTTGTGAGTGCAACACATCAGGTTTTTTACTTATCCTGTTTCAAACAGAGTCGCACAATACCTTTTTCTACTATATTTTTATCCAAGGAGCCTCAAAACATGTATTTTATGGGAATTTCGGTATAGAATTGTTGGTTGGATTACAATACTTCCTCTACTCATGGTAACTACGCAGTAAATAAAGAAAAAATGAATATCTAACAAATGATATGGCGTAGTCATTTTAACCTATCATACTCGTATAAAGCAGGTATGAGCAAAGGAAAAAAAGTGAACATAATTGCTGTATAAGACAGCTGATATTCATTTGATGGCTGCCTGTAACAGAGTCTAAGGGTGCAGGCACTCACCTGTGTAATTTTAGCAAATAAGAACAAAGGATCAATATTTAATTAAATTAATAAACCACAAAATGTCTGTCTGTCTTTCATGGAAGCGTTCCCTTAAAATGTACAAAATATCTATGGCTTGGAAGATCATAAATTGAATCGATTCAAGCAGCTGAGTGTATGTATGATATGAAGATACTCATTGTTATTCTATGGAGGAAAAAGTAATTACTGAACTAGCACTGAGATATCAGCATTAAAATTCATTAAGATCATTAAAATTTATAACACTTGAATGAAATTCCACCATAATGAAACACCTGATAACTGATTCATGAACGGACTTTAATGTTTCTGTACGCATGGTGGGTTTCATACAGTTCGAGATCTAACAGGGTGGCTGGAAATGATCAGAGTGTGCTTTATAGCTTAGCTTTGTTACAATTGCTTCTTTTTGTAATGCATATTAGTTATCTGTAGGCGAGAGAAAGAAACATTTATGAATTATATAGATCAGTGAATTCAGAGGAAGGGCGTCTCGCCGAAGTAAGCCTATTCAGGCTCACTAAGTCTTAGTATTGCGACGTCAATCGGCAGCGGATATCAGAGGGACGCTCAAGGTGATGCTACCTCATACCACTGGGCGATCGTGCGCCAGAAGCCCTGGAAAAATTCCTCCCACCACTCCTCGCAAACACGTCGTCGCCAACAGCGCAGCGGTCAAAACAAAGATGGCTGAATGCGGAAAAACAAAGCTTTTCCAAATTGGTCCACAAATTGTCGACTGCCGTCTTATTTGTGAGAGGTTCGAGAAAAATCTGTGCTACAGCATTTTGATCTATATAAGGAGTCGAAGCTCTCAGAGTGGCGAGTTTTTGTAATGGAGTTGGATTTTGAACATCTCTTAGCATTATGAGCGTGCAGTCGTCGTTGAGAGAAATATGAATGTGCGTCGCCAGAGGCAGTTTTGGAACATTTAACTGTCGCATCGGAGTTAGTCTTGAAGTGTTGGAACAGTTTTAGTGAGCGTGATATTCCAAGAGCAGTTTATGAGACAAAGGGAGTATAACTGAAAGAGTGAAGTATGTGCCAAGGTTATGATTAGACAGGACAGCTGTCAGATGCAAGGTCCACGATAAATTGTAGATTGTGTTAACGATAAAAGAGAAATGTGTTGTGTGAAAGTTTAGCAGGGAAGTAAAGTAAGAGAAAAAGTAACTGGAAGTGTCACTTGTCATACTGGTGTCAGGAGTAGGATTGGCCACATTGTCATTTTGTCACAGTATTAATGATTTACTCATTTGTCAATTTTATCAAAAATATTATTTTGAATTTCCAGTTTAGATGCTGTATCATACTATACTAGCAGCTCCCACATCTCTGCTCGAGTTATTGCGTTATATGTGGAGGTGTTGCTCCGTTACTCTCCAGTGACACGGTAGTCCTGGTCGTTAAGGCATAGGTTCATGAATAGGAGATCTGAGGTTCATATTGCGCCACGACCGTTCCTCCTGGCTGAAGAAGTGACAACAAGGATGTCACTCAACTGTATTAGCGAGAAATCGTAATTAAGTCTGTGGTTTTAATGGTTGTCCAACAGTTCTTTGTATATTTTCTGGACCTTTTCATAACATTGTGACGCCGGCCACCCGTCGAAGAGACGGTACCTTACACCACGACGTTACAAGGCAACGCGTGGGCGATAAACAAGAACAATAGTCGGGCCGATTCTAATCTGTTCAAGAAGCTTTTGCCTGCCGGCTAGTTTATGAGAAGTTTCAAGATAAGGTGTATTTTCCGGAGAATTCGCCAGTCACTCGACAGGCCTATATAATCGAGTCGGGAGGGCGAGAGAAGTCAGTTTTACACTCGAGTTTCTAGATGTAGAACAAGACAGTTGTCAGAGTAAGCTGTGGACAGTTTACTGAGTGTATCGCCGAAACCAGCTTTTAGCGAGACAGAGAGAATAGTAGGACTCTGTGCAGTGAGGTTTCTGTCAGGGCTACGAGAGGGCAAAGCAGCTGTGAGTTGTAAGGTCACCAAGAATTGCAAGTTGCATTAATATAAAACAGAACACTGTTTCTGAGATTCATTTCTAGAAGAGAAATAAAACGATATTAAAAGTAACTGGACTTTTGTCACAATACATTATATTTTTACTTTCTCTACTGCGTATAGTAAAGTAGAGGAAGTATTACATTGCAACCAAACATTCAATATCGAGATTTCACCGAAAATATATGTTCTGAGGCCGCTTGGTTCCGAAGTCTGTCTGTCTGTCTGTCTGTCTGTCTGTCTGTGTCTGCCAGTCTATGGACAGCATAACTCAAAAATGAAAAGTGATTAAAATCCAAAGTTGGAATTTAAGGTTAATGTCTCAAGGATGCGACACGAAGACTTTGAAGAGAATTCCTCCACCGTAAACCACCCTTTATAATTTACATGATAAATTTTTCGAAAATTTTGATTTTCTTGATAATAGCTCTAACGATTCTGATTAAAATGGCATATGTTTGAGATATTTCTATGACAAATGAAATGTATATCTTGAATTTTCTGGCTATATCCCATGAAGTCCTATTTACTGTGGACGACTTTTGCATAACTGGTAAACCGTAAGAGATACATAGAGTGAACCATTTTGGAGATATGCTTTGTTATTTGTGTGAGTTTTGGAGAACTTATATTTTGTCAAATGGAACATCGTTATTCATTTTTTATATATTAACCGTGCAAAGAGAACGGACTTTGAAAGGGATTTTACTATCGCTCAAAGCCTACTGTATTGCCATAGTCTTCTTGTACCTACAAGGAAATAAGCAATAAGATAATTTGTACAATTGTTTATCTCAACTAACACGAAGAAGATAGAGTAATGCAAGTTTGTAAGCATGGTTAGTACAAGAGTAGAGAAAGTCATGTGACTGCAACACATCAGATTATTTAAATTCATGCCATGTATTGCTGCTGGTAAATCAAACATCGCAGCAATAAGATGAGTACTTGCACACGTGCACGATTAGGTAAAGAATGTTAATAAACGGAGAAGGACCAAGAAGTATGTTCACGATAGTTCCATCACATCGCACATGGGTTAAATTGAAATTCCCTTCTGTTGCGACGTCTCATGTATGCGATTCCCTTCGAAATCAATAGGCAGCCAGCATAGAGACTCTGGGCTGATCTGTCTTTCCATTCGCCTCCAAAATCACGACGGCTAGATTTACAGTTCATTTTATATCTTACTTCTACTCATTTATATTCCTCCTTCTTAAGACCCATGGGTACACTCAAAATTGATCCAACCGTCCTCTTAACAGTGCTCCGAATGCTTCTTACAGGATTACTCTAAGGAATCGGGAAGGGAAGATTTAACACCCAATCCCACCAGCGTTAAATTTACTAAATTCATGATCCATTTAACACAGAAACTATTTAAGAGCACACTATATCACTATATCACGAATGACTTCTAAGGCCATTGATTTAGTTTTACTTTCTCTTCTACATACGAGTAGATACTTAGAGCAAGTAGAGAAAGTATTGCATTCCACCCAAAACTTGATGTCGAAATTTCACCGGAAATTCTCAATTAGAGATGCCCGTATACAAAAAGAGAATTTTCAAAAATTCTGTCTGTGATATCTGTGTACAACATAACTGAAACATCTGGTGTGTTGCACTCACATGACTTTCTCTACTCTGGTAGAGTCTTACAAACTCTTATTCCTGTATCTTCTTCGTGTAGTTGAGATAAACATTTGCACAAATCATCTAATTGTTTACTTTCTTGTAGGTGCAAGGGCAACGGCAATTCAGTAGCCTTTCAGCGATAATCAAAAGATTTTAAAGCATTCAACTTCTATTCTCTTTGCACAACTAACATAAAAAATGAACAACGATGTTGCATTTGACGAAAGTTTAAGTTTTCCGAAACTGAAAAAAAAAAGATATATTTTGACATAGATTGTGTGTTTTAGCAAGATATACATTTTTTTAGATTAAGATTTGGTCTATCTCTTATGGTTTAGGAGTTATTCAAAACTTATCCAGAGTAAACACGAGTAAATGCGCTGTAACCAGAAAATTCAAAATATGCATTTCAATTGTCATAAACATCTGTTAAACATCTTCGTGTCGCATCCTTGAAAAATGTTAAGCTTAAATACCAACGTTGGTTTTTAACTGACTTTAGGTTTTTGGGTTATGATGTCCACAGACTGACAGACACACAGGTGTTTATTTTTGGCCTCTCTCTCTCTCTCTTTTTTTTTTTCAGGGGGCCTCAAAAAAGTATTTTTAGAAAAATATTCTTGTGTGTGTCTGTGTGTGGAGTGTGTGTCTGTGAACAGCATAACTCAAAAGCGAAAAGTCGGTTAAAAACCAAAGTTGGCATTTAACTTCAATATTATTCAGGAATGTGACACAGATTTTCAAGGAAATTCTCCCACCCTAAACTACATTTACTTGTAAATTTTTCGAAAGTTTTATTTTCTCGAAAATGGCTCTAACGATTTTGATTAGAATGCCATATGTTTAAGAGATTTTTTTATGGCACATGAATTTCCTGGCTATAGCCCAAGTAGTCCTGTTTACTATGGATGACTTTTGCATAACAGGTATACCGTAAGACAGACCAGATCTTACCGCACAAAAATGTAGATCTTGTTAAAAGACACAACGTATGACCAAATGAATTTTTTTTTCCTCTTTTTTTTTGGGGGGGGGGGATGAAACATTTCGGAGATATTCCTTGTAATTTTTGTGAGTTATGTAATTCTTATACTTTCCTCAAATGGAAAATCGTTATTTAGTTTTTTATATCTTAGCCGTGCATAGAGAACGGAATTTAAATGTTTTAAAATCTTTTGATTATCGCTGAAAGGCTACTGAATTGTCATATTGCCCTTGCACCTACAGGGGAATCAGCAATAAGATAATTTCTACAAATGTTTATCTCGACTAACATGAAGAAGCTAGAAGACTAAGAGTTTGTAATAATAGTTTGTACAAGAGTAAGAAAGTCATGTGAGTGCACACACAAGATTTTTCAAACACATATCTTTCTTAAATGGGAGGTCGTTATTCGTTTGTTTCCTCCTGGCCATGCAAAGGGATCGGTGTGGCAAAGCCATCATATATTGACCATCTCTTAAAAGATTGCAAAAGTAGAATAAGACTAAAACAATTTACTGTCATAGCCGGGATTTGAACTACGAATCTTTCGGTCTCCGTGCCGTGGTCTAATCGGGAACCTGCTGGTACAACATTGCATTCTTTAATTGAGTGGTATTTTCCCCTAGAATCCTCAAGAAAATCTCAAATTTCTATGAGGTAGAATATGTTATCTACCTTTCCTATCCACGGCTAATTTGAAAGAATAATTAATTTCTATTTCTTAAAAGTTTCTATTATTACTTTAGCCTCTGTGTGCCTGAATTGGGATTGTATCTATAAGGAAATTATATAATAAAGCCGCTTTTGTCAATTTTTATCTTGGTTAACATGAATTATATAGAAAAATAAGCGTCTATAAGAATAGTTTGTGTAAAATTGAGCACAGAAAGTAAATGTGAAATATGAGATTCCTTTTGAATAGTTTATTTGAGAATGGAACTAATGAAATAATTTTAAAGTGACATTAACTTATTTTCAGCCTGGTAGGAGTGTTTAAAACATAAACTCACATGAGATGCCTCTAGGAATTAGTATATAGATAAATTAAATTCTTGGCTTGGAGCCGGAAAGTCTCTGAACGTATAAATTAATATAGGTATGTGAAAACAAATCCTTTTGTGGCACATTTACACGAACTTTTTCGTTTTTGCTTCAGCGTAAGGAATCCCTCGCCGAACGTTTTAAAATTATTTTTGAACCGTATTCTACAACACAGTTCCAGAATATTCGAGAAGGAGAAACATCCAGAAGGTTCTACTTATCTGGCGATAGCACTCAAGGGAGGGCGCGACTTAACGGCTATTTCCACTGCCCGACGGCAACCTTTCCATTTCCTTGATCATCCGCTGCATCACTACATATATAAGAGCAAATTCCTCATAATAAGAGTACACAAAAGGCTAAAAGTATCATATTTTGGCAGTTTTTGCCATTTAGTCTGCTCTTAACCTTAATCCTGCTGATGTCAGTGATTCACCTTTGCAGCTTTGAAGTCTTCCACGCATCATTATCCTCAATCAGCTCTTTTGAAACGACTTTTCTGATCTTCTTTGGTATAACACCGAATTTGTAGACTTGTGGAAGCCGATATTGCCGGGGGAGTTTGGAGTAAACACTAATAAGGAGATTTGCAAGCAAATAGGAGTAACTTTCAAAAGGAGCTAAAGGTGCTTGTATAGCTATGTTAGAAGTTCAAGTTTTGATGCACAGTTTGTTCACTCTAGGATAAATCACTTCACCAAAAATAGTCAGAGTAGGCATTTGTTTATCTACGTATAATGTTATACATAATGATTAAATAAATAATTAAGGGTTTCTACCCAGGAAGATCTGTTGTCAAGACATTTTGAAAGCAATGAAGTTATTAGTTGTTTTAACATAGCAATTGCAAGAATATTAGTTTAAAATGTTATTAAATATTACAAACTAAGTTATTTTATTAGTCTACATGCTTAGGCTGGCGTTGATCCAGTAGCATGTAGTTTCCGGGCTTGAAGGCCGTGGTCCAGTCGATGAGTTAACATCTGACTTTTCGTCCATAACTCCTTTGGTCAACTCTGTAAAGACCGACTTCCATTATAAGTGCAATGAAAATTGCAGAATCCAGTAGACTTAAGCGATAGTTAAATATTTTAAGAACGGGTGGCTATGTGATGGCTTTGATAAGTGCGTTTCTGTATTCAACTCATTAATATAGGACAAGGCTTCTCTGATTGCGAACACTTCACATGTGAAAATAGTACAGAGGAATGGTATTCTGTGAAGTATCTTGTTCTCAGGGTCAATAATGATGGCGCAGCCACAACTGTTATTGCTCTTCGAACCATCAGTACGTATTTGTAATCTGTATATTTTCCTAGTACTTCACTGAACATCTGTTCATAGGTGCTGCTGTGTATATCAGCTTTTGGAATTTTCTTTGCAAGGTCATCTTTACTGGTTGAAGTCTCCAGCGGGGATAGTTGCAGTTACCATAAGGGTTTGTTTCCATTATTGGAGGAATTGAGAAGTTTATATCTTGGAGAGTTTGTTCGATCCTCATATGAAACGGTGCAGGGTTAGTTAAATTGTCTGTGTACTTGTAATGGAACCTGTTCTCTTCTGCAAAGATGTAATTGTACATTCGACATTCTGGCCTAGATTTAACTTTTAAAGCATAGGACATGCTTAATTGCTTTCGTCGAACATCTAGAGGAGTTCATTGGCTTCAATTAGTAGAATACTAACTAGATTGGTCCGAAAGGCCGCAAGTGCGATTCTAACTGCAGATGTGTGAATGGAGTTCATCATTCTAAGGGTTGAGGACTTAGCAGAGTTATAAACTATGCAACCGTACTCCAGCATAGATCTTACAAAGGACTTGTAGGAACTGATCAGCACCTTGACATCTGCTCCCCAGTTTTGTGCAGTGAAAGATATAAGAATATTTACTGCTCTACCGCACTCATAGATGTTTCAGGTGCGGCATCTATGTAAATTTCCTGTAGAGAATCATTCCTAAGATTTTTGAGCCCCCATAGCTGAACTGAATACTATCAGGCAAGTTTTTGAGATACATACAACTGCCTTCTAAATCTTAAAATATGCGAGAATCCAGGTTCTGAAATTCCTGCACGTATGTGTGTTATTGACCACATACTTTTGACACCCATCTCAGTTAGTTTATCTGCAATTACTTGGTTAGGTATTACTGGAGAAACATTGGAGAGTATTATACGTTTAGTGGGCGTAAACCAAAAGTAATATCCTTAAGTTTTATTTCTCTATGCTTGTTAGTTCCTCAGCTGTTTACTTGTTATTAATAAATATGCAAATTCAGTTTTTGGTAATGCGTGACGCATATTGGATGTTAACTGGTAACGTCAATTTGCCAACAGCAAGATTATAATCCCTTAAAGTTAAGGCATCAGGAGCATTTGTGATAGCTTGGTGTTTACTAGGGGTAGACTGAGTCACAGATACATTACTTGGCTGTACACTGGTATTAACATTAGTTTTCATTAAGTTATCTGGTGTTTGAAGATTCCTGTATTCAGCACAAATGTAGATCTTGTTTCAAGTATTCTACGGTTGTTTACCTTCAAATTATGGTCTTTTATAGTGCGTTCCACCCTTAAAAGACAGTACACGTTAAATGGAGCGCAGTGTTGCAACATGTACTAGTTGCGAATCTTTCTCCGCGAGCGACTCGAGGTGGCCTGAGTCCTGTACTTAGTCCTTCAATTGCTGCTTGACGAGATGGACACTTTTAACTTTGGTATCCCTGCATGCCTTTGTTACTGTATGACCTAAATTTACAAATGACTCGTCTGTATAAACAATTGATTTCCCCTGGTCCCTAAACCTTTTTACGTCTTTTAGATATTTATGTCGTCATCTGATGATATCGTCTCTTTCTATTAATATGCACTTGTTACCCTTTCTTTCATATTCGAACTCCAAATCATGTAAGAACCGGCTAAGACTGGCCCTTGAGAAATTTGGTAGGGTCTCATCACTGTTGAACTGTGACAAAATTATATTCAGCGTGGGTGGAATATTTGCAACCTGTAAAGAATGAACAATTCGCCGCACTCCACCTTGCACTATTCAATCATATTGCGTTAACCTAGCGTTTTGTGTAGTCCCGCCCTTTTTGCTTTCTTTTTCGATGGCATTCTTAGAGGTCCTTTCATTAGTTCCTTTTTAATCATACACACTACTGCTTCTGAACACCCGATAGCCTTAGCTGTTTCTTTTACCGCCTTTTACCGCTAATGGGAACTTGTATGCGCTAGATAGAGACAGAGATGTCCCATTTAACTCCATACTGTCTTCTAAGAGTGGAACGCTATATAGATGCAGAAACCTTCAAATAATAACTTGATATCTCTGGGCCAGTTCAATTGTTAAGCAAAATACTAAAATGAATGAATAATTACGGAGCTATAACACGCAGACAATAATGCTTGTCATGGCCTCCCCTGTCCTAATAGGCCTTGTTGTGTTGTCTTGTATGTCATGGTGGGGATTCCGGCACGTCAGTCTTGGGGGAAAGGATGGTATGAAACTATCCTACACACTGGCGGCCGAATGCATCATAGGAACTACTATGGTGGGTCTCTAGCAGGTGCAGGTAGTTCTTCAGACTGACAGAGTTCCAGGTCGACACAGAGAGCGCGCCACAATGTAGGTCTGGCTGATTAATCAGATTTGCCTGAGTGACACGGGGAAAACCACAGGAAAACCGAAGCTCAGGAAGGTACGCGGGCCACAGAGTTACGGCCTGAGTCATCACGTGAAACATTTGACTATCCATTTGACTATCCATTTGACTATTGCCTTTGCATGCAACAAAATGTGGAGTAGGTAATAAAGGTTTATTCTATTAATAAGTTGATACAAGAATAAATGCATCACGTGAGATTTTTCTTAACCTTTATGAACTAAATATAATGTTTTACACATGCGTAAACGAAATCGTCTTTAATAAGGTCACTTTAGTATGGTAGGTGCTGTAAACTTTGGAAACACCGGATATCGTGTTCGGATAAAGGGATATTCATAGATGTTTATTCAACACGCCCCATGCTCATTACGCTACTTTTGTATGCCGTTTGACCACCATTGTTTCCCAGAGAAGTGGCTGTTGGGATGTGTATCACGTTCAGGGAACCTGAATGCTAAAGACGTTGCTACTTGGGGATTTTGAAAGCTCAGGTGTATGCGACGAAGTTGGGATTTGTATCATCTCTGGCAACGGGTAATCATCGCAACCACAGTCGGCCATTCTGGGGAACACCATAAGAATTTTTTACTTTCTCTGTTATGTACGGTACCACGTACCTCAAAGTAATATTGCATTTCACCCAAACATTTGATATCGAGATTTCACCAGAAATCTGTCTCATCATCATCATTATTATTATTATTATTATTATTATTATTATTATTATTATTATTATTATTATTATTATTATTATTATTATTATTATTATTATTATTATTATTATTATTATTATTATTGTTATTGTTATTATTATTATTATTATTATTATTATTATTATTATTATTATTATTATTATTATTATTATTATTATTATTATTATTATTATTATTATTATTATTATTATTATTATTATTATTATTATTATTATTATTATTATTATTATTATTATTATTATTATTATTATTATTATTATTATTATTATTATTATTATTATTATTATTATTATTATTATTATTATTATTATTATTATTATTATTATTATTATTATTATTATTATTATTATTATTATTATTATTATTATTATTATTATTATTATTATTATTATTATTATTATTTATTATTATTATTATTTATTATTATTATTATTATTATTATTATTATTATTATTATTATTATTATTATTATTATTATTATTATTATTATTATTATTATTATTATTATTATTATTATTATTATTATTGTTGTTGTTGTTGTTATGATCCCAACCATTTTGTGTGACGAAAAATGGTGGGGGTAAACACTGTTGGGTAGGATGGGAGTAGTGTCTCACTTGCCTTTGGCTATCGGAGAAGAGTGAGACGTACGCTCTTCTTGCTTTCTTTCATTCTCGTTGTCCGCTTTGCTGATCGCACTTCATTGTCGAGTAACACCGTTCAGTTGTCTCGCTGTTTCCCGATTCCGCCGCTAGGGCGTGCATCAGCAAGCTTCGCCTCTGGCGATCACAGCCTATTCGGCTGGTGGCAGTGAGAGAAGGGGTTTTCCCTTGGCACGATGCGGACACGGAAACTGGGTGAATGATAATCCGGCTGTAAGTTCGAGATTATGCTTGGTTATGGGGCCGTTCTGATCGTAATGTACCTGGACTGCGCTTCCAGTACGGAAGGTTGATTAACTGATTTGGGTAGTAGTTTCCATGGATTTAATGAACTAACTAAACTAAACCCCGGCTCGACAGCCCACAAGGGGCCAAGGCCTACCACCCAGCCGCTGCGTCCCCCACCTCTGCCCACTACAGGCGTCATTGGTGAGGTGCAGTACTGGATATTTTTACAATTTCATACTTTACAGTTTTTCCGTATCAAAGAGAAAGGAGCTCAATCCTCAAGAACAACAACAGTGAAGCATTTTTACACTGACATTTATACTCGGATTATAAACGTAGTTTGATTTAAGGTGTAGTTAAACCGAGCCAACCGAACGTGATGGCTCAGACGGTAACGTCTGTTCGATGATCCCCGTGGCCGCGCACTCTGAGATGGGGTTTTCCGTGGTTTCCCCATGTCACTTAGGCGAATACTGGTGTGCATTATTTCATACCACGGTTTCCTTTCCATGATTTCCCTTCATTCCATTCCCTTGTCATCTTTCAGGTGTAAGTGTAGTTTTGGCAGTGCCGGGCAGATGACGCGGATGATTGCGCATGGTAATAACTGCTGTTCTCAGAGCTAGGTGACGTTTGGCAATTCTTGTCCTCCGTCAGGGGGGGGATACTCAGTGCCATACCGGATCCGCAGTGTGATGGCTGTTTGACAGGGCCTGGCGCCGGGATGAAGAGATCTCACCACTTGTTAGGGACTTCCGCGCGTCTCTGTGGCCTGTCTAGCTGAGACCCTGTGTGGCGCCTTCGATTCTCTCATTTCATCCCTGCCTCCTCGGGGGTGGTAGCAACAATAGATCTGTGTAGGTCGAAGTGATCGAGGCGTCCCCTCTGTGTCTGCAACCTTTACCTTTACTCTTTAAACCAAACCAAAGGTTTAACTGCAGACATCTTCTTATAACCTTCGAATGTATACAATTTTCTCTTATTTGTTCATTACGTATTCTATCTGCTTATGTGCATCCTTTCACGTTCAGCAAAAATACCATCTCTGCTGCTTGTATTCTGCTTCTTTCCTTTGATGTTATTATTCAGTTTTCACTTCCATACAACATAGAAGGAACAGCCATTGTCTTATATAGTTTAGGTTTTGTATTTTTTCTTGTTTTCTGGCCTAAACTTCCTTTGATGATCCCACATATTGACTTCAATTTAGATATTTTGTTTTCTATATCTTTGTTTTCTTTATATGTAATATCAGATCCTAAGTACTTAAGGTGTATTACTTGTTCCACTCTTTTAATCTCCAATACTATTTTTATTCTAACTCCATATTTACTCTTAAATGCCATTGTTTTATATTTGTTTATCGATATTAGTTTCTCTACTGGTAGGTAGAGGATGTATTGTATTCCACCAAATATTCGATATCAAGTTTTCACCGGAAATATATGTTTTGAGACCCCCTGAATCCAAAAAAAGCATTTTTAGAAAAAGGTTCTCGCGCGCGCGTATGTGTAAGTCTGTATGTCTGTCAGTCTGCGGACAGCATGACGCAAAAACCCAAAGTTGGTATTTAAGTTTAATGTCTTTCAAGAATGCGACACGAAGATTTTGAAGAAAATAGGCCCACCCTAAACTACCCTTTACATGGAAACTTTTTCGAAAATGGCTCTAACGATTTTGATTTAAATGATATATGTTTGAGATATTTGTATGACAAATGAAATGTATATTTTGAATTTTCTGGCTATAGCCTACGTAGTCCTGTTTACTCTGGATGACTTTTGGATAACTGGTAAACCGTAAGAAATAGACAAAATCTTACTCAACAAAAACTGTAGATCTTGCTAAAGCAAACAATTTATGTCTGAATAAATTTTTTTGTAGAGTGAACCATTTCGGAGATATTCCTTATTATTTGTGTCAGTTTCGGAAAACTTAAAACTGTCGTGAAATGGAACATCGTTCATTTTTTATATATTAGGCGTGCAAAGAGAACGGGATCTCAAAGCTTTAAAATATTTGACTATCGCACAAAGCCTTGTGTATTCTAATATTCCCCTTGCACCTACAAGGAAATGGGCAATAAGATAATTTGTACAAATGTTTATCTCAACTAACACGAAGAAGATATAGGTATAGGAGTTTGTAAGAATGGTTAGTACAAGAGCAGAGAACGTCGTGTAAGTGCAACACATCAGATTTTTTAAAAATTGTATCCATTGCTCGCCATTTGAAACTTGTGTGCTAGCATTTGGAGATCCCTCTATTTCTGTCATAAGTAGGAAATCGTCCACAGATAATATAACAGAATTTATTGTACCCTTTTTTTGATTAAAATTCATTCTTTATTTAATTTATTGCGACTCCAGGCGCTGCACAAAGCAAAGGACTGTTGGAACTAAGCTGTTTCATGCCACATGCGGGTCGGTGAGCAAACAAAGGGATAAGGTGAAAGTTCCTTATACCACTCATGCGAGCAAACACATGACTATCAACAGTAGAGGCGCTGCTGAAAAGGGGTTTTTTCCTGAGCCTTCGAGAGATTCTGGTTATGTTGCTGTCGGTGTTTTTGAAGGAGTTCGTGTGGCATCATCTCCATTATATAAGGAGGCCAGGAAACAAAAGAGAGTTACAGTTACAGGCACGAGTCGGTCAGTGTGTATGTGAGTGCATGACGGCTGTGGGTCCAACGAGCATTGTGTAATTAGTGCATGGGAGACAGAGAAAGTGAAGGAAGACACTAGAAGGACTGAGTAAGGTTATGAGAAATAATAATTGTGAGTTGCAATTGTCAGAAAGATTGCAAACTGTTAACAACGAGAAGACAACTATATTTGTAGTACAATTTTAGAAGATAATAAAAGTAACAGAAAAGTAACCTGACTGGACTTTTGTAATTTTGTTAACAATATCTTTCCATCGATTTAGAATACCGTCCGTATAAATAATTTTCAAGCTTGAAGTCTTATTTCAATAGAACTCAAATAATAAAATGTATGCGTTTACAGTTTATGTTTTTCGTTGCATTCGTATCTGATTTTGAGTTTGAACTAATAAATTAATGATCATTCAACATCCATTTTAAATCATATTACACTGTATGTTATACACACCTGAAGCTATTAACAGTGAGGCAATGTAATCCAAAAGTATGTAGAGGTCAGTTTGCCTTGAGAATGGCACAAAGGTATGTCGAAACGATCTTAGGAGATGTATTGAGTTTAACTCCATTTTATTGAAGTGAAGTTTTAGTCTCTACATATGTCTTATTTGTGGATTGCACTGTATGTTTCAGTGAAATTAAATTTAGTTTAAATGGAGATTAAAGAGTATAATACCAAGTAAAACATAAAACTGTAGTTTAAGCCTAACCAGGTGTTTCAATCTCCTTTATATTACCTTGGGAAATCGTGCCTTATTCGTGCTGAGTGGATTAAAGCCAGGCGTGTTTACCAATAATTGCTTTGGCAGGTGAAGACGCGGAGTGTTGTAATGGAGTAATAGAAGCATCTTACGACAAAAGCGGCCTTGCAAAATCCTTTGAGAAGATTGATCAAGCTGCAGATGTAAGGTACACGTAGAACCTGTGCTGTGCTGTTTACCTTGTGACTTAAGCTTACGTGAGTGCACTAAGGGGGGTTGCCAGGCTCTAACCTTATTTGTTCGCCTGAATGGGAGGGTTGTCCCAATACTCTGGCACTAACAAAGCGCTTGTTAATGCCATATCGCCTCCCTTTACAAGTGCTCTCAGAGTTTCTAAGGTGAATGCCAACCTACGAGAAACCTTGTCATTTATTTCCAGTGTCGTTTCCATTAGCCTTTAGTGGTGCCTCTGTATGTACCATCCTATGGTCAGGGAAACTGTCATCCAAATACTCCCTTTAACTTAGAGCACGCCTGGTGACGAAAAAATGGTTTATATTTGGCAAAGTAGTGCAACAGTCAATACAGGATATCCGAAATGAAAGCTACCAATAACGAAATGGAATAGCTAGATATCCATAAAAGTTACATGTGGCTAGTTTGCACTAAAATATACAGAAATTAATGTGGCGTCGGCCGTACCTCAGAGACGCTCAAGGCCAAGCTATCTCACACCACTGCTTGTAAATATGCGGCTCGACTACAATGGAGTAGTCAGAATAAAGTCGGCTGAGCGCGGCAGAGAGACCGCCTTCGTAGTGCAGTTAGAAGCGTGCTTACCTTTGGCGCGGAGGACCCGGGTTTGATCTCCAGCAGCACGGGGAGGTCTGCTGGGAGGTCTGGCACAGGGTGCACTCAGCCTCGTTAGGTTCCGGAGGGTCCAATTGAGGAGCTACTTGATGGAGAAGGAGCGGTCCCAGGTCGAGAAGGCCGCATAAGTAGCCGGGAGGGCTCGGAACGCTCACCACGTACCAGCACCCCACCAATGACGCCTGTAGTGGGCAGAGGTGGGGGACGCAGCGTATGGGCGGCAAGCCTTGGTCTTAATGGGCTGGTGCGTTGGGGTTTATGAGCGCGGCAGAACAAAGCGATTCCAGACCGTTCGGGAAACTTTGAACTGCCGGGCTTGTTTACAAGGACATTGTCCAGAAAGATTGTATTTTTCAGAGAATTCCCCACCACTTGGTCTCGGCTATATTGTCACACCGACCGTAAGCCCGGACGCTGCTGGTAAGAAATGCCGGTCGGGGTCTGATCTCCGCCTGGCAGTAAGAACGGGCCGAAGGCGTTTACCTGCCCGAAAAACCAGCCGCCAGCGGAACAATAGAGCCTCCGAAAACAATAGCTGTTGTGTAGCGCTGCGGTGTCTGGACTGTTCTCTCACAGCCACTCCCGATCATTCTACTTCTAGAACATTTCCTTTGTTTAAAGAACTATATAAGGGACCCGCTCGTGCCCGGAGAGGAACAGCAGTAGAAGAAGTTGCTCCAGTCGTGCTTGTGGTGAAGTGTTGGAGAGAGGAAAAACGTATACGAAGCGTTCAGCGGATAGCACCTGTGTAGCAGTTCAGTACGAGTGTAATCTGACAGTTCTTTACTGTGATTCGATTCTACAGTTGTTTTGTGCTCTGAGTTTGTACAAAAGTGATCTAAGTGTAACGTTAGCATTACGCTGACTGGAAGGCAATAAAGTGTGATTAACAACAACCGGTGTTTTCTCATTTATTACAATATTTTAAACTTTCGCTCATAATTATAGGACTACTGATTAAATTTCAAATGTTTTCTTTATATTATGGTTTGGTACTCTGTTGTTTTATTTGAATAAACCGAAGCAGTAAGCAAATGAATGAGAAGACGATTTTAGGGGTCTGAGTTCGATTCACTTAATCGATTTATTGCTTATCGATTGCTTATGTACTTATCGATTTATAAAGTCCATCTTTACGGCTTCAAAAAATCCATTCTTTGATTAATCTATTAATCATCCTTAGAATTGACAACTAGGATTAGTGAGAATGCGGACAAAGAAAATTGTGGTTTTTATGTTTTTCCGTGCATTGTTTCCAATTTTTCTCCTCATAAGAACTTTCTCCTCGGATATTTGAAAAAAATGTTACCCGAATTGGTCCAGCGTTTTCGAGTGCTTCGCTTAGCAACACATTTAGCCATTCATTTTTATTTATACAGATTTAACTTACCTTGCTAATGATCTTAACTATAACGTATGAAATAACGCAAAATCCCTTACTTGAGACTTATTAAAACATGCTGATATGGGTATGGCATGTGTATCGTATTGTTATAGGCAGATTTTTCGTTTTTTGTATCTTTGTTGCTAAATCGTCACCACCTGTGTTCATTTCAAACGAAGTACAGGTGTGGTGGAGAAATTGCCTATCAAGCACGGCGCTCAATCCGAAGTGTATTAATACGTGACGACATAAATCATAACATATTAAGTGCCTCGCAAGCTCACCCGAGAGCAAAATAAAATAATGTGTTAACGTTTATTGCACTGTCCACACAAATACTGCTTTCATTTACATTCAGAGGGGACCACAGTATCCATTATTGACAAATTCAGGTTTTCTTACACTAACGATGTAACAAGTACTCAACTTACACGTTTTTCGTATCTTCAGTGTCAACCAAACAAAGTTTGAGAGAGATTTTGGAAGGACATGTGCCGCCTGCTGTTGAGATGTGGAAGACACTCATGTTCAGACCTGAACGCCTTGCGGTAGGCAACTTTTCCAACACACCTGTCATACGCCTCTGCAGAAGTACTATACTAGATCCGCACTAAGAAACACACTTTTGTGTAACTCCCCGCATTACTTGTACAGCATAAGCAGCTGATATGCAATAACAGCTCAGTTTCTATAAATTGATTATTTGATTATTTTCTATTTTTAAATAGCAGTGAGAAATGCCGTGCATTACACTAAACTCATTAAACGTATTCATTAGGGCATTTTAAAACTGATACCATAAAGAAAATATAGGATCTATTTTCTACTCTTTGTTTTCCTCAAGAGTGCTTGGCTTTTATAAATCTGACGCAGCTGATCACCCGAGAAGCAATTATTAGTACAAAATACCTACTGGTATTCAAGTACAAATGCTTTGTACGCCTTTTATCTAGTTAATAAAATGAAATTAGAAGCTGTTTTGTAGCTGAATGTCCGTCAGATAGACTTGGAGTTTTCAGTGGTGAAGGAATTTAAAAATCGGTTGATGCTTTTTAGAATTACACTAAACAAAGATACACACGTATACACATACACGCATACAGAAATAGCTCTTTATAATAATATACACATGGACCTTCTTCTAACAACGCTTTTTTTTTTACTCGAGGGAGCCCAAAACATGTATATCCAGTGAAATCTCAGTATGGATTTTTTTGATGGAATGTAATATATTCTCTATTTACTGTGTACGGTAGCGTAAGTAAAAAGGCATACTTTTCGTAATTCATGTCTATAATAAGCACGCGCCCGCAGTGTGTGTGTGTGTGTGTGTGTGTGTGTGTGTGTGTGTGCGCGCGCGCGCGTGCGTGCCTGTGAACATCATTACTAAACAACAAAAAGTCCGTTAAATGCCAAACTTAGTACATAAGGTAAGCATTTTTCAAGGATGCAACACAAGATTTTCAAGAAAATTGTTCCATTCCAGACTACTCTTTATATAGATCACTTGACGTTCGTAAGATTTAGTAAAGCTATTACGCTCCAGAAGTAAGGGATAAAGGCTGCAACAGACAGGCCACAGAGGCGCGTGGAAGTACATAACATTTCCGACTCACTACTAGAGCTGCCCAGTTGGGACGATGACGACCCATCAACCAAACGGCCCTCTAGTGTTCACTAGGAATGCTGCTTAGCATCCGCGCCATCTGTCCGACAACACCTAAAACCAGGAGGTCTAGAACCACACATGAAAGACGAGAAGGAAATTAGGTAAATAAAGAAATGAAAATCGCGGTAGAAAAAACCCAAAGTGATAATGAAGGTCAACGGAAACCGAACCTGAGAACCTTTGAATGCAAACCTAACATTACCGCAGAGCCAACTTACCAATCTAAAGAAACCTTTCTGGGCAGTTTTGGTTTAGAAAACGTCTAATCCTCCGTTCTGCTAACGGAAAAACTATTGCAAAATAATTACAAATGGTTTACCAAGAGATACCGTTGTCATGCAACAGGTAAGAGCAATAGCACAATTTCGGGCTACAAATGCTTGAATTTTCTCGGGAGGTGGATTTGAAGACGTTCTGAAGGATTATCTCGCCCCTACCTAGGACTCGCCAGGAAGTCCCAGCCTCACACCTGGTAATGCCCTCCGGGTATTCCTCAAGGACCGAAACGGCACAAAGGAATAATCCCGAGCAGCGGTGGAATATTCCTTAATCCGGATTATCTCCACAAAACATTCCATCACGATGCAACAACAGCTCTACAGTGTCAGAAGGATGACATCTTCATTGTGAAAAAGTTTTAATCCGTTAGAAAGTGTCCAATCAATAATTCAAACGTAAACAGAGCATCGAAGAAAAGGGCGTATACATCTACTTGTAGTATCTATTGATTTAATTATTCATCATAAAACTTGGAGGCTTTTCTGCATACTATCAATTGTTTTCAAACGTCAAGTCCTTGGTTTATGACTTCATATGTCGTTGAATATTTCAAAGCGTTATTGTTTGAAAAGAAATGGTTATTCCTATGGCCGTAGAACAAACCCTGGCCATTAGGCAAAATCACATTCATATGTTTGTATATTGTCTCAAATATAGTGGAATCGTAGTAAATCTGCAGTTTATTTTTGAAGTATGGCAACTCGTTAACAAGTGAATTTAGAGTAAACTGACCTTGAAACATTAGCTTTTTCTTACTACATATATTTCCAAAACAATATTACTTTGTTATCCATCTATGTATTTGTTCAGGGAATCTGAAGCGTAATTTAGTTAGTATCTTTGTTATTGTCCTACTCAACATTAATCTTAAAGATGTCTTTTTTCAAATACTCTCCTAGCACAATGTCGAAAAATGTGTTTCTGAATGGCTTTTTTCTTATAAATGTATAACGTATGCAGCTTTTACATATCTCAAAACGTATCTTGATACCTAGTCCAGCTATAATGTGCACTCTAGATTTAAATAGTCTGTTAAATATTCATTATTTCACACGTGTCTACATATTTTGGCTACCTCTGCTCATTGTGAGATACAGATAATTTGCACATAAATTTTGTCATTTCTAAAGTCACCTTTAAATATTCGAACAATGCTGTTACAAATTCTGATCTGTGCACTCAGATGACTTTCTCTACTCATTAATGTACAAAGTATTATTAGAAACGCGTATTCTTTTATGTTTCGAGATATATGATTATAGAAATGGTTTTATTGCATATTTTTAAGCATAAAATGGGATTAAGAGAATACAGTAGGCTTAAGCAATAATCAGGCCACTTAAGAGCTGGTTCTATCTGATGGCTTTGACAGTATTCTCCTTGCACGTCCAGAACACTTTCCATTTCAGAAACGTATACGTATTGGAAAATCCAAATAAGTAACAAGGAATATCTTAGAAATGGTTCACTCAAAAAGTATTTAATACAGGTAAACTGCGTGTTTTAACCAGATCTACATTTTTGTGTATTAAGATTTTGTTTCTCTATTACGGTTTGCCAGTTATGCAAATGTCGTCTTGAATGAACAGGAATTCTGGTGACTTTCCAGAGAGTTTAAAGCATATATACTTTGTCGCAAAAATATCTTTAGCATATGGCAGTAATCGGCAGAGTCAACCAAACTTTACGAAAAATGTTCTAAGTAAAGGATACTCCGGGGTGGGAAATTTTCTTGAAAATCTTCGTGTGGCATCCTTGGAAGATGGCGAGTTTAAACTTTTAGTGGAATAAAATACTTTCCCTGCTTACTATACGCAGTTAAGGAATTAAAAATTAACGAGAATGCTCTTGTCTTTTGTTTTCTGTAGAATTATGATATTAGAAAACAATCAAGTCTAAGGGAAATATTTTGGGAACCACAGCACAGAAAACCGTGGAGCGGCTATAAACGGGCAGAGGTTTCCAACAAAGAGAATACGGGAAAGTTTTAGTATGGAAAGCTCAGAGAAGGAGAATGGGAAGTTGTAAGGAACAATAGATAGCTGACTGTGAGAGTGTTAGGAATTGGAAGCATGGGTAGAGGTACTTGGAGGAGGCACATAAATTTAGGTGAGAAAAAGGGGAAATTCAGCGTGGTTCTGTGGAACATTCCTTTGCAGAAATGGCACGCAACTTGCCTACATTTCTTATCAGACTTGCAACCAAATTACCTTGGGCAGTGTCAGAATACATGGATATGTGGTAACCAAAAACTGTGAATATATCTAACTGTAACTTACAGACATCTATAACTGTACAACTTGCACACACGCACATCTCTTAAGTTTTATGTATAGTCATATGTTTTGCAGTTTATCTGAATAGAGTTGTTATCTTGACAAGGCTTTGACATATTTAGATTCTTTTTTCTCAGAAACGAGCAGCAGCAGAGAACTTGCCTCACACCACTTAATTAGGGGAAGCAACCGGCCATAATATTTCTGCGTCTAAAATTTATTTTTGTTTGTAAAGATGCAACAAAATTTACATCTAGATTATTTAAGCAATATTCTCAATTTTTAAAAAAGGTATTAACACTTGAAAATGGTACGGTTGTTGAAACTGGCATCAAATATGTAGAGAAATTTAAAAAATCCCTTATAAAGCTGCAAGGATTTATCATAAAAGTTAAATATAAAGGCTAAACGCTAATGGAATATGGAGCAGCTGTATGGGCTCATAAACTAAGACTTAAAAAGAACATTGTGACGTCGGGCACGGCGTACAGTAATGGACAGACGAGACCAAGCTACTTCACACTACATGCCATGCCGGCGAGCGGGCGAAAACGTTCAGGACCGGGCTGCCTCGCGATGTGTGTATGTGTCTGTCAACAATCAAGTCGACAGAAACAAAAGTGGTTTCGAGAACGTTCGCGAGACTTCTAGCTGCGTTATTTCCGGTGCCTGTGTGGAACTCGAGAAAGGTCCATGAGACGTCATCCCCAGTATATAAGGAGGCCAGAGGAGAACAGAGCAGCGAAGTTTAGAGTTGAGTCACGGACATAGTCAGTCAGTGCGTTAGTGAGTGCGAGACAGACGTGCGCGTGTGCATCGTCATGTTGGCACTTCGTAAGATCAACGAGGTCGCGAGTGATTGTACCTTCGGCATTAGTGTATGAAAGACAGAAGAAGTGGAGAAACACACTAAAAGGATTGAGGAAGGTTATGGTAAGTAAAAAACTCGTGAGTTGTGATAGCCCGAAAGACCGCAGATTATGTTAAGAACGAGAAGAAAACTATTTGTGTAAAATTTTAGAAGACAACAAACTGATACAAAAGTAACAGGACTGTCTCTGTCATTTGTTACAGTATAATACATACAAGAAGATTTCAGCGACAGACTTTAACTAGAGTAGCTGAGCCAAGAGCAATATATCTACAATGGCATTATTGGTACTCTCATCAGATACAGAACCGCATGTTATTGGCTGAAGAAAAAGGGTTATAATAATATTGACGACATTATTGGAAAACGTTGTTATGGAAAATTGCCAGTGAGAAACTGACAAAGAAATGGCTAGGAGGATGGGACAGAATTAATGATGGAAAACGAGTTTATGAAGTTCTTCCAAATATACTTGAGCTTTTGCACATGAAGGATTTTAAACCAAGAAAAGGTAACTGACATAACTGGCGATGGTCCATATAATACGGATTTAAAGAGAGTTAGAAGAAGTGAAAGCGATAGATGTAACATATGTAATGAAATTGCTACTCTGGAGCACGTTGTATTTGAATGTATTGGGATATTGTAAGATCAAAAATAGATTATTTACATTTAGATCGAATGACTGAAGTGACTACCAGCCAATACTATTTTCTGGTATAAATTCTAGATTCCTGGACAATAGTAATGGAGATTTTTATTTCTATTTTATTTATTTGTGTTTTGGTTTAGTCTTAACGAATTGGATTAACTATGACCCTACACGTGGGAGTGTAGAGAACTAAGATTCAAATTTAGAGTGTGGTAACTGCTAGTTCAGACTCTTCTAGAGGGACGCTTCTGCATAGGGTGGGTAGACAATGCCCATCCTGTCCGGAGTACCCAGGTTAGCGCATGTGTTTTGTGATTATATTTGAATAAATTGTGTGAATTCGGTTTAATTATCATTTGTTGACTACCTTCCGAGATAACACGAAAGTTTAGATATTAAAGTTAATAATAAATGCACAGTGACGCTTGTTTAAGTTGCGCCCATAATACCCAACCTAGTTTTATTGAAATATAGTATATTAATGTAAGATAGTGAGTGATAAGGTTACAATTTTATTTCCAGATCTTAAATTCAACATCAAAGAGTGTAAGCGTAGAATATAAAACTATTCCGGCCGGAAATTCCTGGCAATTTCCAGGTCTATGATTGGTTGAACTTTCGACTGGAGTCACCATTTTTGCGTAAGAAGTTGAAAATGCATGGTTACTCTGTTTATTTTCCCTTCTGCATCGACCTTCAAAGTTACGAGCGCCTTTACAGTACATGAGAAAGGAGTGGTCTCCTCGTAAACACATTTTATAGCCACCATCTAAAAATAACTTTCACGAAGAAGAGTGTACAAATTTCACTCTCCCACATTTCCAACATTCTCTGCTTGAATAGGCATCCTACATGAATATTTTAACAAGTACATTTATAATTACATCTGCGATGAGACTACCTAGATAGTATTATAACACATAATAATAACATATAAGTGTCAAAAAAGAACCGGAATTACTTTTTTGCATTTTAATGCGCCCATATTTGAGATTGTTGTTGTCAGTACTGAAGAGGTGTGATCTTGAGTGACGTAATACAATTCGCGTCATGAGCCTCGCGGTGCGCAGATGGAGAGAATCCAGTAGCGCGCATCAATTAGATTTTGCATTCTTCTTCGCGAAACTCCAAACACAAACATTGGAAATGTTGCAACAAGCCTACAAAGAGCAAGCCATGGGGAAATCACAAGTTTTTGAGTGGCATAAAACATTTAGGGAAGGTAAATATGACCTTGCGGATTCTCCACGCCCTGGAAGGTCCTAAGCTAGGAAGATTGAAGCCAATGTCAACATAATTGTTGCCATGTTACCGGGAGACCGTCGTTTATCGTTAACATAGATTGCAGAGATTATGAATATGGATCAGTTGAAGACGTTCTAGGGTATAGAAAAGTTGCAGCAAAGTGGATGCTTCTTGTGAGCACTGACAAGAGAAGTCTCACCGTGTGATGGCATGTCACTGCGCCATCAAGACTCAAGAAACAATCACTGAATTAGGCAGTGAGCTAAGGCCACATCTATCTGTTCACCAGACCTTGAGCCGTGTGACTTCCACGTCGTATTTCCTGCAGTGAAAGCAGAGCTTCGGGTCGTTATTTTCAGAGTGATCGAGAGCTAAACAATAACATTTCGGCGGGTATACCCAAAGGACTATCTAGAAAGTGTTTTGAATATTGGGCTGAACACTGGAATCATTGTATTGTGTCCGAGGGAGGTTGCTTTGAAGATCTGTAATGGAATTTGAATAAAGGTGAGCAATATTTTTCAGTGAAAAATTATTCCGGTTATGTTTGACACCCTCTTGTGTGTGTGTGTATATATATATACTTACAACATGTGGCTACTAGTGTCGTTTACTACAAATACATAATTTTCTTCTCGTTTTTAACACACTCTATAGTCTTCTGTGGCATCACAACTCACAACTGTTCTCCTTGCCTTGTTCAGTATTTTCAATGTCTTTCTTTCACTGTCTCTCATACACTAGACAATGAAGATACAATCGCTCAACGCTTCCGGAATCTTCTTTACGAGCACACACGACGGCGCACACGTACTGCTGCTTTGCACCAACTTATTCTGTAGCTATAACTGCAAAACCTAAACTAACTGAACCACTTTGCTGCTTCTTCGCGTCCTTTTATATTGGGGATGACATCACACCGATCTTTCGCGAGCTTCTTGAAACATGCCGCCTTCCAGGTGTTTTACGAAGCTGCTAGTACTTTGCGCTCATTGGTGTCACGTGTTTGCTGTGTGATATGGTGTGAGAAGGTTTGACCTTATCGCTTTGTTTGCTAGCCACCCATTGTTACTTGTCACCTACACCCAACAGGCGCGCGAGGCAGCTCAGCCTTTAACGCCTTGTTTTTCTCACTGGCGTGGCATGTGGCGTGAAGCAGCTTAAGCCTGTCCATTGTTGCACGCCGACCCAACTTCACATTATATAATTCTTGCGATGTAAAATATAATTTGTATATTGATTAAATTGTTATACATCTACCAATGTTACCAGTTTTTACTTTCTCTACTGGTAAGTAGGGGAAGTATTGTATTCCACCCAACAATTCGATGTCGAGATTTCACCGGAAATATGTTTTGAGACCCCCTGAATCCAAAGAAAAGCATTTTTAGAAAAAGGTCCGTGTGTGTGTCTTTGTGTCATGCTGTGGACAGTATAACTTAAAAACGAAAAGTCGGTTAAAAACCAAAGTTGCTACTTAAGTTTAATGTCTTTCAAGGATGCGACACGAAGATTTTGAAGAAAATAGCTCCACCCTAAACTACCCTTTACATGGAAAATTTTTCGAAAATTTTTATTTTCTTGAAAATGGCTCTAACGATTTTGATTAAAGTGTCATATGTTTGAGATATTTTTATGACAAATGAAATGTCTAACTTGAATTTTCTGGCTATAGCCCCTGCAGTCGTATTTACTCTGGACGACTTTTGCATAACTGGTAAACCGTTAGAGATAGACCAAATCGTACTATACAAAAAATGCAGATCTTGCTAAAATACACAATTTATATCTAAATAAATTTTCTTGTAGGGTAAACCATTTCGGAGATATTCCTTGTTATGTGTGTGAGTTTCGGAAAACTTAGAACTTCCATGAAATGGGGGGCTCTAATGACCTAGCTGTCGACGGGCCCTTAAACCCTAATCACACACACACACACACTCCATGAAATGGATCATCGTTGCTCATATTTTTATATGTTAAGTGCGCAATACCAACAGAATCTCAAAGCTTTAAAACATTTGGCTATCGCAAAAAGCCTACTGTATTCTAAGTTCCCGTTGCACCTACAAGGAAATAAACAATAAGATAATTTGTAGATATGTTTATCTTAACTAACACGAAGAAGATATTGGAATAAGAGTTTGTAAGAATGGTTAGTACAGGAGTAGAGAAAGTCATGTGAGTGTAACACATCACATTTTTTCTTTTATTTCTGTTGATTGTTTCATTATTTATTCAGTAGTGTTAATTTTTTAGTAATTGATGCATTTTATGTTGCTAGTTAGTTTAAGGCAGCTGTATTATTTGCAAATAAATAAATAAAATAATAAGCTATCTTCCACGTTTACTTCTTGTGTTTTTACTCCTTGGGCAGAAATCTCTATGCCTTTGTTACCCGTCAAATGTTATAGGTTACATTACAGCTTCAATAACTACCTCTGCCCTATGAACAACACCTGTGTTTATGCAAAGCTATTTTCCCATTAACCTTTAGGATCTAGCACAGGTTACGGAATACCAAATATTACTTTCAACCTTGCATAATAACTTTAAACTCTTTGTCTTATGCAGAAAAAAAAAAAACACTGCACTCTTACATCATAGGAACCGATAGCACTTATTACAGATCTGACGAGTTTGTAAAATTATTGCATACTCTAGTCCCTCACATATAAAGAAATTTTGCTAGATTTATTGGAAAAAGCACTCTAACCTTTCTTTTTCGGGTTACGACTGGCCACAATTTCAACGACCGGAATATTTCTATCTCTCGCATGTTAGCAGGCTATAAGCCGCATTTATAACATAAACTATTCCTCTATCACATTACTGTCATATGTGTCGCAAGGAATATAATCGAATGCCATAAAACACGAAACTAGTTAAAGAAAATGTACAAATATCAAACTATAAAGCGGAATTTTAATGATTTTTTTTTTATGTTTTATTCTTTTCGTAACACTACATATTTCTGGGTTACTTGTGTCATATTGGGGACACACATAATTATACGGTTTTTATTCTGAAATAGGAAAATGCTGTCGTGCAATAGGATTATGAAGTTATTTAATGAATTAATCATTTTATGTTGGACCATGCCACAATGTAGCACATATACGCCACTGTAATGGACCTTATTATATTCACCTCTTCATAACGGTACTGCTATCCACCAATCAAAGGTGTACCCGTTCATAACAACACTGCTAATCCACCAATCAAATGTGCACCAGTTCATAATGACACTGCTAATCCATTAATCAAAGGTGCACCAGTTTATAGCGACACTGCTAATACATCAAAGTTGTCTTGCTTCATAACCCTCGTTTCATAAAATACACTCACATCTTAATTGTTGCCATTATGCTCTCGTTACATAATATACTATTTGATCACTGAAGGAAATCGAAGTTCCATATGCAGTTTCACTGCCCCCACGCCTATTGCTGTAATAAAATAGCTATATGTGCATAAATGATTTCTCTAAATGTTAGTAACTATAGTAGTTTAATGATAAACTTAAATATTTTTGTTGCAGGTAAGCTTTGACTCTCAAAGATTCTCCGCCAGTGTGACACTACTACTAAATTACATGGCCAAACATTAGGCTGTTCCTTTGGGTAAGTTGAATATCTATCTTTATCTGTACTGAAACTTTAACTGAATATTATCTGATTATTTTCGACTTTATGGTAAATTACAGATTACTACCCTGAAGCCAAAAACCATACTTTTAAGTGTTTGTTTGTACACGTGTGTGTATGCATGTGTGTTTTTTTAAATAAGTGGGTAGCTTGTTCTCGTGTTTCGTTGTTACTGATAACAATTTTGCTTCTTTTATTGGCTATTTCCGGAAGACCAACTTTTTTATTTCTGAGGAGTGCTACATATAATGGTATCGGTTTTTTATTCAGAGTTTTCCAGAGTTTTTGAAATTATCAAATGCCTTTATACAATCCATAAATAAAAAGTTCAGTTGTTTTTAATGTCACTTTATTTCTCTTCTAAAACTTAATCACAAAAAATTCAGTTTTTTTGTAACGTTAACACAATTTACAATTTGTCATGATCTTGGAACTCACGGCTGTTCTGTCCTATCGTAATCTTGACAAACATTCCACTGTCTTTCTACTCTCTGTGTGTCATAAACAGCTGCTTCCAACGACACACTCATTAAAAACTGCTTCACACAATACACAACTCCGACACGACGCTTAAATGTTTAAACCTCTCTCTGACGATACACACACTTAAGCTCTGTCAACACTGACTGTACACGACACACTTAAGAACTAACTGCTCCTCTGACAGTGCTCCTCGCTAGTCCATGCGAGGTGCCACGAATTTTCTGGAAAATATAACTTCTCTCGTAGTTTCTCGTAAATAAGCTCGGCACTTGAACAGCAGCTAGAACTGTCTGGAATCACTTTGTTCTGCTGCACTCATAGTCATCTTTGTTTTGGCCGCTCCATTATCCTCGAACCGCGTATTTTATAGCAGTGGTGTGACGTAGTTAACACCGAGCTTCCTTTGAAGTGCGGCCGGCGTCGTCGTCACAGTATTGTTGAATTTTCCGTTACTTTTATAGCAGTATCATTATGAACAAGTGCACCTTTAATCGGTGGATAGCAGTATCGTTATGAACAGGTGCACCTTTGATTGGTGGATAGCAGCATCGTTACAAAGAGATGAATATAATGAAGTCCATTACAGTGTCATATAAGCGCTACATAATGACAAGGTCGAGCATAAATAATTTAATAACGGCGCAAAAGTTTAGTTTAAACTGAGAATTACATACAAGGTTTACTTTGAGCGGGGTTTTCATGTCAGTGTTTCATGTGTGGCAGGACAGCAGGCTTGTGTGACACCTCTCTCTGTCTACTAGTACTCTCATCAGGGTTTTAACCCCGACTCTCTCTCTCTTACGACCCTGTTTTTGACGCGTGTTTCGTCCAAAGAGTGTGTAATACATGAGTATCAGACAGCTCTGCTGTCGGACACACCATTTAATAGATGTCATTTAAACAAGCGCAACTCAAATTCCCTGCGTGTAGAACTTGCACTACTCGCGGATTATGTGTTGCAGTAAAAACACCACATTTGATCAAGCACTTATTCGGATGTATTACAAAAAGTTTGTGTTACAATCACACGACTTTCCCTATCCATTCTCTTACTATTCTACGTATGATAATGGAGCTAAACACTTGTAGAAATGATTCTATTGCCAATTTTCTCGTATGTACATTGGGAATATGGGAACACAGTAGGGTTTAAGCAATAGTCAAATATTTTTTAAGCTGGCTGCTATGTGATGACTTTGAAATTCCGTTCTCTTTGTATAGCCTAGAGATAAAACAACCGAGAACGGCATACTTATTAGAAAACTCAAAGAAAGAACAAGGAATACCTAGGAAATGGTTAAATTCATAAAAAAAATTTTTTGACAAATTGTGTTTTAATGAGATCCAAATTTTTGCGTATTAAATTTTGTTTCTCTTAACGTTTCCCACTTATGCAAAAGTTTGCTTTCAAGATATACATTTAATTTCTCATAAAAATATATTAAATATACTGCATTTTAATCCAAATCGTTAGCTGTTAAAAAAAATAAAATAAAAATTATAAAAATATTTTTCATTTAAAAGGTAGTTTAGAGTGGGGGAGTTTTCTTCAAATCTTGGTGTTACATCCATGGAACATGCTGAATTTAAATACCAAATTTGATTTTTAACCCAGTTCTTGTGTTATCTTGTTCACAAATACACACATGGACAGTTTTCTAAATGGGGGGGGGGGGGAGTCGGGGGATCAGGGACCCTCAAAACGCATATTTATGGTGAAACCGCACCATTGAAACTTTGGTTGAAATACATTACTTCCACTTACTATTCGTACTAGAGAAACGAATAAAGTAGCTAATATATGGAGTTAATTTCGATTACTTTCTTTCCTACTCGACTAAAAATATTTTAACTTATCAGGCCTCAATTAAAAGTAATTCATCGGTAACATATAAATTCTAATAAGTTCAATGTTCTATTTTTGTTTTTATGGGTTTCTCTACCCTTATAACTTGTGCTTTCAATCTACTAACTTAGTTTGTACTTTCAATCTACTCTTTTAGTTATAATAATTTAAAGCCACAAATGGACGCTTAATTGCTCCCGTACTATTTACATAAATACCACATTGAATTTTAAACTCCATTTTTCTCAGTTAATCTTTTTAGCGTTTTTCATAATGCTCCTTGGACCGCAGTGTATAACTTACGAGTTTGAAATTTTAAGAAGAGCTTCACAATTATACATTTAAAACAGTCGAATGTTCAACAACATGTGTACACTTTTCTGTTAAACTAATTAAAATTAAGCAATGCTTACACGAAACATGGTAATTAAAATTTATTTTTGATATTTAATCGATACTTTAAATAATTTTGGTCTGCTATATTGTAATATAACCACTATCTTTCTAAGTCAATTTCAGAATAGTGGGTTAATTCACATTGAGATGAAAAGAAAATAAGGCACAACGTTACATGAATCTTTTTTCCTTTTCCCTCAAAGCTCCGCCCACTACTTCTGCTGTAAGTTTCTTTCAAAGTTACCTTTACAACATCCAATAGTAGTCCGCAATCATGTTCATATTCCATCTCTCTGAGATTTCATGTTCTGTTACTTAGATAATATCTTAATGGAATCTCTGATCCTATTCTTCCCATATAGCAACAGCGTGTGGGGAAGGTTATCCAAATGGCAATGTTGGAAATTTAGCTTCACACCTTGAACTTCAATAACATATTCTGCACTAAACGCTTAAAATTCTTGTGCTTGTAGTTTCACAGAAATTTCTGTCCCATTTGGGCACTTTCCGCTTTTGCTTCAACTCTAAATAGTTTCCGAATACCTGGATTCATTAAGACAAGTTTCACTTTTCCTTCTGAGAATCCCGGAAGTTTAATGTGGAAGTACTGAAACCACTCTTTTTCCTGTGTCAAGCTCTTTACAAACTGTTTCATTAGTCCAAGCATTATATGAAGTGGTGCAAGGAGAACTTTTACTCTATCAAACAAACTTCCTCATATTTTCCCTTGAAGGCTCTAAATTTATCCCAGGCGGCCACTCTCTTTTGATTCTGTGCTAAATTCTATCTCTTCTCTTTGAAACAGTTGAATTTAGTGTAGCCTTCGGTGGTCCAAGATTTTAATTAAATTACCATCATTAGGTATTTGCATCGGCCTTGTTAAAGCAAAAGTTTGTGCCAAACATTTTGTAGTGTTAACGATTTCTTAGAAGTTTCTTAGTTGGTTTGAATTTCAAATACTTAACTTTTCACAAGTGGGAAGTTGATAGTCATTTTTCTTCCTAACCGTGCAAACAGAACCAATTTCAGTGTCATAATATAGCAAGCACTTTTAAAAGATATTACTATCTCTTAAGCCCAGTATATTCGCCTATTCCTATTGTACCTACAAGAAAATGGGAAATAAAATAATTTCTGCAAGGGTTGTTGTTGTTGTAGTGTTTAACGCCCGCTTTTACTACTACGGCATCGCAGGCGGTGACACTGATGATACATGGAATGAAGATGGAGCACCGGTGGAATGAGATGGCAGGGGAAACCGGAGCACCCGGAGAAAACCCGCCCTGACGCCGCTTCGTCCATCACGAATACCACATGCGGGTTCCTGGGATCGAACCCGGGCCGCCTAGATGGTAGGTGAGCGCGCTAACCGCTCGGCCACGGCACCGCCGTTCTGCAAGGGTCGATCCCCATGAACCCGAAATAGATATAAGAGTAAACGTTTGTTGTATTAATTTGTACAAGGGTGAATAGGGAAAGTTATGTGAGTGCAACACACCATTTTTTTTCTGCCATTTAAAGAGTACGGTATTTCTAAGCCATCGCAGTATTCCTATCATATTGTATCTACAAGGAAGTGCCCAATAATATAAAAACCTAACATAAAAACAAATTAGAAGCTAAAATCTTCACTTATCTTACTAATTCTACAAGTTCTTCAAACACGATGTTGCTTCACTGTTAATAGCTTCAATTTCCCTTAATTTAACCCAATAATATGATTTGCAAATATTTATGTCGAATTAGATAAAGGAGTAAGCGTTTGTAAGAATATTTTGTACATCAGTGAGTAGAGAAGGTCATGCGAGCGCGATACATAACATCTTTACTTTGAAGAAAGATTAAATTCTATTTTATTAATTTCTCTACTACGTATAGTAAGTAAAGGAAGTATTGTATTCCACACAAAAATTCGATGTCGAGATTTCAGCTGAAATATATGTTTTGAGGCCTCCTAAATCCAAAAAAAGTAGTTTTAGAAAAAGGTCCGTGTGTATGTCAGTCTATGTGTCTGTTAGTCCGTGGATAACTCAAAAATATAAAATTACTTAAGAACCAAAGTTGGTATTTAAGTTTAATGTCTTTCAAGGATACCTCACGAAGATTTTGAAGAAAGTAGCCCTACCCTAAACTACCCTTTACATGGAAAATGTTTAGAAAGTTTTGATTTTCTTGAAAATGTCTCTAATGATTTTCATTAAAATATCACATGTTTGAGATATTTTTATGGCAAATGAAATGTATATTTTGAATTTTCTGACCATAGCCTATGTAGTCCTGTTTAGTCTGGATGACTTTTGAATAACTCCTAAACCGTAAGAGAGGCAAAATCTTGCTGTAAAAGAATGTAGATCTCTCTAAAACACAATTTATGTCGGAAACCATTTTTTTTTTTTTTTTTTTTTTTTTTTTTGTAAAGTGAACCATTTCGGAGATATTCCTTGTTATTTGCGTCAGTTTCGGAAAACCTAAAACTTTGGTGAAATGGAACATCGTTGTTCATTGTTTATATGTTAAGCGTGCAAAGAGAATGGGATTTCAAAGCTTTAAAAGATTTGACTATCGCTCAAAGCGTATTAATATTCCCCTTGTACCTACAAGGAAATAAGCAATAGGATAATTTGTACAAATTTTTGTCTCAACTAACACGAAGAAGATATAGAAGTAAGAGTTTGTAAGAATGGTCAGTACAAGAGTAGAGAAAGTCATGTGAGTGCAACACATTAGATTTTTTAGAAAAAGATCCGCGCGCGCGTGTGTGTGTGTGTGTGTGTGTGTGTGTGTGAGTCAACCTGTGGAGAGCACAACTCAAAAGCGAAAGTTCGGTTAAAAACCAAAGTTGGTATTTAAGTTTTTGAGGATGCGACACGAAGACTTACAAAAAATTTCTCTACCCTAAACTACACATTTCATGAACAATTTTTCGAAAACTTTTGTTTTCTCCAAAATGACTCTAGCGATTCTAAAATGTTATACGTGTAAGATATTTTTATGACATGTGAAATGTATATTTTGAACTTCCTGGCTATATTCCATGTAGTCCTGTTTACTCTGAATGACTTGCATAACTGGTACGCCATAAGAGATAGACTAAATCGTACTCTACAAAAGTGTAGATATTGCTAAAATGTACGTCTACATAGAAAACTTTTCTAAAATTTTTATTTTCTTGAAAATGCTCTAACGATTTTGATTAAAATGTCATATGTTTGAGATATTTTTATGCCAAATGAAATATATATTTTCAATTTTCTGGCTATAGCCCCTGTAGTCGTATTTACTCTGGACCGCTTTTGCATAACTGGTAAACCTTTAGAGATAGACCAAATCATACTATACAAAAAATGTAGATCTTGCTAAAATACACAATTTGTGGTAATGTTCTTGTAAGGTCAACCATTTTGGAGATATTCCTGGTTATGTGTGTGAGTTTCGGAAAACTTAAAACTTTCGTGAAATGGGACATCGTTGTTCATTTTTTATATGTTAAGAGTGCAAAGAGAACAGAATCTCAAAGCTTTAAAACATTTGACTATCGCACAAAGCCTACTGTATTCTAATATTCCCCTTGCACCTACAACGAAATAAGCAATAAGACAATTTGTACAAATGTTTATCTTAACTAACACGAAGAAGATAAAGAAATAAGAGTTTGTAAGAATGGTTAGTGCAAGAGTAGAGAAGGTCATGTGAGTGCAACACATCAGATTTTTTAATTAAGGGGGTACAAAACGTATATTTCTGGTGAAATATAGACATCGAATTTTTGGGTGGAATACAATATTTCCTCTACTTTACCATACGTTGTAAAGAAATGACTTAAGTCTTATAACCTGTATAAAATGCCGTAATAGATTAAACTGTCCATCCTTATAAGTGGTTTAATTTCACTTAAAATGTTATAAACCGCGTATATTTTATATATAGCATCGCCCGAATATCATCAGATAAAAGATGTGGTCATCAAAATCTCGAACGTAATAATTACAGATGAGCATATCTTGTTCGTAATATATTGCATTCTACGATGTTTGAAAAACCCTTAACTTTTATGCCTCCATACAAAAATTGATAATAAAAGGAGTACTCGAGTTTCGCGGACCACCATCCCTTGTTTCATCTACAATCAATATTCTGGGTACTACGTCGGATATTGACCCGTGACGTCATTCTACCGCGTGGAGGTTGTCGAGAGGCCTACCATTGCTAATTTAACGAGAGATATCAACCAAACGATTGCCCGCGGAGGGAATGTATTTTTGAATTGTGGGGTAGCCATACATTTTTAAATTCTGGTGCGTTTCAACAGATTGCTGTTTGCTTCTGAAAGGTAGAAAATGGTTTAGTGTGTGGTTGTAAACGCTGCCCAGAAGTAGAAGGGAGCAAATAGTGCTATCCTGAATGTGTGTCAACATTTTACCATACAAAAGAGAGCTTAATTTAATTTACGGTACAGTTAATGTTTACTGTTGCTGTTTGCGTTATTGTTATGGATATTACTCTCTCGAATTGGGAGCGCATTTTTGGTTATGACCTTCACTCCCATCGAATGTCCTGTTGGTTTTATATAAAACCATGAAAATATAAACAGTTTTTCGAATTGGAAGCAGTGGTCAAGGAGGAGCAGTAAACATTACAATAATGGGTGAAATTGGTTTTGTTGAGAAGCATATTTGAAAGCTAATATTAAAATCCACTTTCCTGGGATTTTCCTTTTATTACTTTATACAATAGAGGCTTCTCATATTGCTCACTCATTGTTGCTTAAAATCTGGTAAATTTGTGCTGGTGACAAATGCACATTATGCATAAGTGTTATCACTATCACTCAATTCTCTATGTCACTCTTCTTCTAATTCCTGAACAGGTTTAGGTAGGTATCCCTGTTACAGGCACCTTAAAGGAAGTAATTCCAAGAGGCATGATTTGTGAAGGTCAGGCGGAATGGATTAACCATCCATTCAAAGCAAAACATCGTGAGTTTAATCCCAGCGATTGCAATCAAAGATGACTGTAGTAAAGAATGGGGAGGGCCCACGTAAAATAACCAATAAGATGTGGATTTTGATTTCTGAAAAAGAGAAAAGCAGCAGCTACGATAGTACTGAAATAAAATAGTACATTTGTGTTACAAAGACCCACTAATACCTTTATTTTATTGCTAAATTCCAATATAATATGTTACAATATGCTAAAACATTGACTAAAAATCTTTGTTGCCAATTAGTGGCAACACTATCCATTATACGATTAAGTAACCCAGGTACGGGGAAGAGGGGTAACAGTAACGCAATCGAGCATTTACCTTCTCCTGTTACTGAGAAAACCTGAGGGGCTGACCGGTTCTCTGAGGTAGACAGACAATAGCGGGAGGCGTGGCCTGATAGCTGATCGCTATGAGGCAGTGGACTACGATGTAGAGGAAGTGACACATTGAGTCAGTTCTCTCCATCTATGAAATAAACGATTCCATGAAATAAGAGAAACCCTAAGCAGGGATTGTCACAACCGCAACTAATGTCACAGGCTTTACCTTACAGAAAACCAAAACACAAAGAAAGAACTGATGTGCTGCACTCACATGTCCTGTCTTGCAATAGCTATGTAATGACTTTGAAATTCCCAGCAACAGAGAGAGAGAGAAAAAAAAAAAAAAAAAAGGAATAACTTCTTTCCAATGAAACATGTATAACTGTTTTAAATGCCAATCAATAACAGCTAATGACTCATAAATAGTGAATGTCATAAGGAAATATACCTGACATAAACTGTGTGCCTTAGAGAAATCTACAATTTTTATGTAGTGAGGTCCGGTCATCTTTTAAGGTTTACCAGTTACACAAAGGTCATTCAGAATGAAAATCACTTCAGAAACTATTCTAAGCGAGTTAAAGATATGTATTTAATTTGTCATAAAACATCTTAACATATTTTAATCAAAATCGTTAGCTATTTTTTAAAAAGAACCATTTTTCAATAATGTAAAGGGCAGTGTGGGATGGGGACTTTTTAAAGAATCTTTGTGCCACATCCTGGTAAGATGCTGGACTTAAATTACCAATTTGCTATTTAACCGACTTTTTGCTTTTTACTTATGCTGTTCACAGGCACATCTATCAAACATCTATCTATTTTTTAAAAATCCGATGTATTGCACTCACATGACTTCGTCTACCCTTGTGCTAACCATTCTTGCAAACTCTTATTCCTATAACTTCTTCGTGTTAGTTGAGATAAACATTGTACAAATTATCTTGTTGCTTATTTCCTTGTAGGTGCAAGGGGAATATTAGAATACAGTAGGCTTTGAGCGATAGTCAAATCTTTTAAAGCTTTGAGATTCCGTTCTCTTTGCGAGGCTAACATAAAAAATTGAACAATGATATTGCATTTGAGGAAAGATTTAGGTTTTCCGAAACTCACAAATAACAAGGAATATCTCCGAAATGGTTCACTCTACAAAAAATTTTATTCAGACATAAATTGTGTGTTGTAGCAAGATCTACATTTTTGTAGGGTACGATTTTGTCTATCTCTTGCGGTTTATGAGTTATTCAAAAGTCATCCAGTCATAGGCTATAGCCAGAAAATTCAAAATATACATTTCATTTTTTATACAAATATCTTAAATATATGGCATTTTAATCAAAATCGTTAGTCATTTTCAAGAAAATCAAAATTTTTTAAAAATTTTCCATGTAAAGAGTGGTTTAGGGTGAGGCCATTTTCGGTTTTTAACCGACTTTTCGTTTTTGAGTTATGCTGTCCACAGACTGACACACAGACTGTGTAACGGGGTTGGGTACCGGATTTAGGTAGGCGTGAGAGGGATATTTCTCAGGCGCGAGGTTAGATGACAAACACGACACAGACGTTTACTAATTTTATTCTTCACCACTTCATTGCCTCGAAGTGCCGACCTGAGCGAGTTTCTGGTGTTTCGTTCTAATATTGCTATTTGCTTTACGCTAATCTCTGTCGCCTTTCACACCTCGACGTTTTTTTGGCGCGAAGCTATACTTATTCAGCGATACAAGGTTCACCCTCTTAGCAACATCGCAACACAGACAATCAGTCAGCCCCGTTCTCCTCCAAGTTTTCCTATTTATATCTCACCCCCGCACTTTCTCTCTAGTCCCGTTATGGAGGAGGGGTGTATTTTCCCCAGCTGTGTCCTTGGACTTTAGGCAAAACATGCCTAGGCGCGAGATGACAAAAGACGTTTTTGTCCTCTGGCCTTCAGAAATGTGCTCAGGTCAACATATTTTCAAGAGGCAGCTTGTTTACACAGTTTATAATACAAATCATACTTATACCTAAAAGTCTTATATATGTGTACATTCTTAATCTAAAATTACAAATATATATACATAGAAGTTCCCGTCTCAACTGACTCTCTCTCACACACACACACACACACACACACACACACACACACACACACACACACACACACACACACACACACACACCCACACACACACACACACACACACGGACCTTTTTTGGATTCAGGGGGTCTCAAAACATATATTTCCTGTGAAATCTCGACATCGAATTTTTGGGTGGAATACAATACGTGCTCTACCTACCAGTAGAGAAAGTAAAAAAGGAAAGAAAAAGGCTTCCCTTCATCTGTTGTATCATTAAACCTTTACTCTGCTTCAAAATGAGAATAAATGCAGACTCCTGACTCCAGATTCACGACTTGACTCCAAGCAAGCCACGTGCTTCATCAAGGACTGAAAGTAGTACGAAGGAAGGTTTTTATGCATGCGTACTCCATTCCATCTCTCACTCTCTCTACTTTCCTTGTCGCACAAAAACAGTTGAAAAGTGCATTTCTCGGACGACGCCTCTACAAGAACTGGCAAACAGATCGATTCACAGGCAAATGTAAATCAAAGGGATAACAAAGCGCAAAATAATAACGGAAAATATATAACAAGGTTCCTGCACTCTTTGTACTTCTTAGCTTCATTGGTTTATAAGCTATGTACTATCTTTCACAAAAGTATATGCTGAACTTCACGGAAACCTGCGCGAAGGGTCACCTAATTCTCAGGGGTACTTGTGAAGATGGTGTAAGAATTAAATTAATTAGTTATATGTTCCCCTTGCTGTTCAGACATGGCAGCCATGGGCTCGTCTGCAGCAATATTTCAGCAATCCTTGTAAATTAACGCGCAAGCAATGCAAATTCAAATTCAATGTTTTCTTTCTTTTTTTCTATCTTTACCTGGTTACCATCCCCTTATGTAGACTTACACCCACAAGGCAGTGTCTAGGCTCAGATGCCTGTCGGGGAACACAGGAACCTATGGAACAGACAGATTGAAGACCTGGAAACGGGTGGTCAGTCAAGCACCAGGTATGAGAGTCAGGAAGAGGATGATATGGAATGCGATGAATGGAAAGGTGATTGTTATAGCAACCCACATTATGCTTTAGTTTTTTATAATTATGCTTTATCTTTTTGATGATTATACTTCATAATGCTTTATTTTTATAGTGTATTCCTTTCATACAAATAAACTTCAGTAACTTAAATTGTTTCTTTTTAGAGACACTAAAGCAAGTTTCTTACATAAAATTATACAAGAACACACTACAATTAGAGAACAAAGCTAAATAATGAAAATCTAGTCATCTGTGTCACTCTCAGTGTCTGTACCACATTCTTGAGGTTAATTAATTGCAAGTTTCAGGTGAGATTCAAGATTTTATTCTGTGAGACATGAGCATTTAGAATTTAAAATCCAATTGAGCTTAGAAAAGCTTCTCTCAACCGAAGCAGATGATGGGGGTACCATTATTGTCTTCATTGCTAGCTTATTTAGTGTAGGCATCTTAGTGGAATGTTTCTGCCAGCAGGATAAAGCAGTAGTAGAACACAAATTTTCTTCTTTTACCATTGCTGCATATGTTGATATTTCTTCCAATGGAACATCAGAGTTAGAGAAGCGTTTCAGTTCACCTGAAGTGAAGATGGAATAAATCTGCTAAGGAACGGCTAATGTTGGATCCAAATTCTGAACTTCATTCCAGAAGCTTTTTGCAGAATGGCGTCCATCCATATGATACACCAGAACTTTGAAGCATGTGCAGAACTGAGGACAGGCTAAGTCAGGTCTTTGTTGCATCAGTATTGTTTGATTCCAAGACCTGCATTTGTTTACAAATACCATCACAGATTTCAGATATAGTTCTGAGTTGAAGTTGAAAAGTTTTATTCTCAACTGGTCATTTTAAACTTGTTACAGCAACACTACCTTCACCATCTTACAGATCGATCCAGATCGTGTAATTGCATTGAAATTTATGCTGTGATATTTTCCTGCTTTCAACCATTTGCCCCAACGAGTGATTACAGGAACTGGAGGTAGATCAAGTGCTTCTGATTCTTTTAAGCATTCCAGTAATCTCTCTTCTGGCTGGAGTTTTCACTAAAGCTATCTTAACAGCTGCAATGAATTCATCAGCAATTTTGAGCTCAAATCTAATCTCTTCAGCACCAAGATGCAACACATGCGCCCAATAGCTAGAATGTAAAAGCTGAGGTGCAACTCCAGCCAATCACTTGCCAGCAGAATGCATATACATTGCACTGTCCGAAATAAGAACAATAAAATTAGACCTGTGAACACCAGTAAGATCTAGTGTGTCAAGTATTAAATTTAATATTACATCAGCATTGAAATGTACAATTTTGGTTTTTACAAGACGGGGTTTCTCGCCCAAAACACCCAAATGGAGCAACAAGAATATTCACCACCTTACGATTCTTTATATCTGTCGTTTCGTCAACCACTAGATAAACAGATTTTACCTCACATTTTGACTTGGTTTCCTGTAGGTCTTCTTCAGCATACTTGACAAGATATCTTCTCAAAGTGGAGTCGGTTTCCTATTTGTAGCTGTTGCTATCCACTGGCGAAACTGTTCGTTGCGGAAGACATGAAATGGAATACCAACAGAAGTGAATGCTTTGACCATTTCTTTCATATTATCCTTTGAATTTTCTATACGCTGCCACATTTGAGGCATAGTACTAGTACGTATGCTGCTAGGATGGCCTGAGGTCGAACAATGTCCATAACTTTGCTTCCGAGATCTGTGTTTAAAACTTTCCACATGCTTTTGTACAATGAACTTCTTTTCAAAATTAATGCTCTCTGAACATAAGGTTTCCCCTTTTCAGCCACAAAATGATCCGTGGGAAACTCACGAACCCTTTGAATTGCATTTACAGCAGTTTTTTTGGCATACTGATGTTCAATAGATATGAACTGCTCTGATTCAAATTGTATACTGACCATAATACCATTAAACTTCACACAATACTTTGTTGTTGGAATTGTTGAGGGAAACAATGTTTAATTTCTGCATTGAATCTATTGTTGGAAATTAACTGTCAGTTTAAAAATCTAAGAATTGCACTTTAAATTACATATTGTGCTTTCATGCTTTATTTTTTAAAATTATGCTTTATTGTGCTTTTAAAACTTATTTATTCCTAAATCTTAGACCGCCAAAGTCATGTTCTGGGTAGCAACAACATGTCAAACGCTCTGTTATGCTTTTTATGTTTATTGTGCTTTTGGGTTGCACTAGTGATTATGGAGCAATTGGTGAGATGAGTGGCGAGGGAAACGGGGAACCCGGAGAAAACGCGCCCAGAAACATGGAGATCCCTGGGATCGAACCTAGGCCACCTAGGTGGTAAGTGAGTGGTCTAACACCTTAGCCACGGCGTCACCCTAATTTCAGTGCACCTGCAGAAAATATGTTTTTGTTGTGTTTCTGTTAAGGTTATGAACTATAACTAAAAATGATTCCTGTATTGGGTGACAGGTTTACAGACGTGAGTTTAATCACTGACACTAAGCTCGGGTGTTCGCTACAGCGGAACTGATTATGGCGCGTTCGTCCAAATCAATAGTGGTGGGCTAGTAGTAATTTGAATCCAATTTAAGGTTACCTTTTTATCTCCCACTTTCTATTTTCTTTCTTAACGGGAGCATCATTATCTATTTATCTGCAGAATCAGCATAAAATTTGCAATTCTAGTCTTAAATATTAGTTTAATAGATGTTTCATGTGGTTTTAGTTTCTTAATACTTTATTGTATTTTTTCTATTATACTCAAATTCTTTAAAATATAAATACATAAACAAATAGTAAATAAATAAACAAACAACCCGTGCAAAATGCACAATTATACAAACTAATGGAATATATTTCTCTGAGAAACACCTGTTCTCGAAACTTCTAGTAAACAAGCCGGCAGTCGAAAGTTTCTCGAACCGTCTGGAATTGATTTGTTCTCCCGCACTCATATTTGTCGTTGTTCTGAGTGCTCTATTGTCATCGGACCGCGTGTCTATAAGTAGTGATGTAAGATAGCTGACACTAAGCTTCTTTTTGAGTGGTAGCTGCCGGCCGGCGTCAGAATATCTTTGAAGATAGAATAATTGGATGGCCTGCTTGCCCTTCAATAAAAACTAAAAAACTAAGCTGCGGCAATACCATGAGTCAAGCCTTACCGCCCAGCCGCTGTGTCCCCCACCTTGGCCCACTACAGGCGTCAATGGTGGGGTGCAGTACTAGAGGCTCCCCGAGCCCTCCCGGCCAGTTATGCGGTCTTCACGACCTGGGGCCACTACTTTTCCATCAAGTAGCTCCTCAATTGGTCCCCCCGGGACTAACGAGGCTGAGTACACCCCGTGCCAGACCTCCCAGAGGGGATAACATCCCCAGGCTCTGGTACCGGGGATCGAACCCGGGTCCTCCGAACCAGAGGCAAGCGTGCTACCAACTGCGCTACGGAGGTGGAAAACTTAAGGATAAAAGTACGAGCAACAAATACCCAGATACTCTAAGCCAGTATGCATTTTTCAATAACTCGGCTGCAGAATTCGTCATGTATCTAATCAACAATGTGCTTTTGAATTCTCAGGCTTGTATTGAGTAGAGAAGTATTATTACTCGAACACTTTTTATATCGAAAGCTAAGCCTAACAAGTTCATATTGTTTTACATTGTTAGTAGGTATTAAATAGCAGGAATGGATTGAAAGGATTCGTGTGGCGGTGCCGTGGAAGTGGTGGGCTACCCAGTCGTGTCATTCAAACTATGTTTAACCAGCAACCCAATCTTTCTGTTTAAATTAAATTTCCTTTGAAATAATTGATAGAGCCAGAAACTACTGAAAATAAATCCAGCTATACATTACATACGTGACCACATGCATTTATATTAAACATTGCCTACTAAAATGCATTGAAAATGTAGATGCTTACAACATAAATGTATCTTTATACTCAACCGGTGTTACTGAGTATGGAAATGGCAGGTGTAGGATTTCATTGAAACGTTTCAAACAAAGTTTTTTAATGAACAATATACACGTATGGCAAGAGCTGGTTTTTCAGATCCGGTATCCAGCATCGCAGCAGTCCGGCATCAAAAGCCACACTAATTGCATTATCAAACCACGATTTTGATGTTTCAATATCCTAGCTTGCCTTTTAGGAGCATCTGTGATGCGTATAAAAGTTTCAGTGGCACTGTCATCATTAGTTGAATGTCATAAATTGAAGCTGGTGATCATTGATCATATAGCTTTACTTGTGCGGTTTACTTTCTATAGTGTGTAGATGAACTACTCAATTCCACCCAAAAATTCAATAGTCAGATTTCACCGGAAATGTGGTTTGAAGCTCTCTGAATAATGAAAAGAAAAGGACTTTTAGAAAACAAAATTTTCCTCTTGAGAAAAGTAAAAATATGTCAAAAATCACAACCTTAATAAAGAATATGTAGGAAGTGGTTAACGGTGCAAAAAATGGAATTGGGTATAAATTTTGTACTTTAAGAGATTTTAATTATTTATGTAGTAAGATTTTGTTTATTATTTATAATTTATTATATAAGTCGTTCAGAATGAAAAGGACACAAACTATCCAGAAACTTCAGGATATACATTTGTTGTGGAAATGTAATAATAAAAAACACGTGGTATTTAATAAGCACTGTTCGAGCAAATTATTAAAAAGGGAGAATTTTCCATCCAAAGCAGCTCATCGCGATTACGCGAATGGTGACGTCAGGAAACGCAACTCGCCATGCACATGACGCACGGTTACGAGGGTTTGAAAGCTGAAGATGCGATATAAAGAAACTATTCTAACACACGTTTAAGTTTACATCTGCTTAATACATATATACAGACTAAAAGGGTTTCTATGTGTATTTTTCATTAGTTTATACTTTACCGCATCTGGAGCGTTGGAATTTTACATACATCTAACGTTAATTCACAGGCACAGTGCAACAGAGTTCATAGATGTTCATCTGTCAATTACAGTCTGCTTTTAGATTTTACAAACTTCGGTTTCGAAAAAAAAAAAAAAAAATGGCTCACAAACATTTATGTTGAGCCAACCATAGTACTAATATGCACAATAAAAGAAGGGAGACATGGAAATGTCATATAAAGTTGCCTAAATAAATCTAAACGAATACTGTTTTGTCATTGTAATTTTAGAATTACGTTTGACTTTAAATTTGCAACCTCAATTTGTAATTGTGCTTTTACACAATGACTTTTAAAGGGTTGCATTTTATAAAACAAATGCATTTTGTAAAGCACTTGTTCATTAGGCTAGGAAACTTCATCGTATATTTAAAGGCTATTGTTAAAATTATAGATAAATAAATGTTTCATAATATTCTTTTAAAATATCTTAAGATTTCCTACCCGTAACTTGTTTGTGATGATTGTGACAAGGTTCGTAATGTCGTTTAATCAAAATTTTCGAACGCAACAGTGATTTCACATTTTCGCCATAGCGGACCCAAAATATTATTTTTAATTACTCCATTTATATGTCCCCTTTAATTCTATGGATCATATAGGCGGCCTTTACTTTGGGACACATTACAATAGTATTAACTGGTGTAAAGTGTGTTTTGAGTCGTTTGTATTTTCTAATGTGTAAACACACACACACACAGACACACACACACACACACACACACACACACACACACACACACACACTGCCATTCTCAACTCCACACTCTGGGGAGGTCAGAGAATAACCTTGGATAAAGAAAAAGTTGCAACCGGGAATCAAACCCAGAAACCCTCACACAGCACGTGGGTGCTCTACCGACGGAGCTATTGGGATATCCTATACTATTCTTTCCACTCCTCTTGGAATGGAAAGGTTCCTTCGCATTTTCATTGTTTCGAATGAGCAGTGTCGCATCGCACCACTGCTTGTTTAGGTTTGAACGCGCGTTGATTGAAGAGGTGAGGTTGAAGGAGGGCTACTATCACTCTGCCCCTGACGGTGGTATTACGTCACATTATCAGCCGACACAGATTTACCGAACCTTAATGTAAAGAATAGTCTGTACTAGATTTTCTAGTCGGTATCTGTTCGCTTATGGAGTTGAGTACAAGTACTGTCAAATTTTCTGGAAATATATTTTTTCTGGAAAGTTTTCGTAACAAGTCGACAGACGAAAGCTTCTCATTAGGTGTTTGTTCCAGCCCTACTATTGTTCTCCATGCTTACCGGCCGCGCGAAATTGGAAGCTTTATGAATGTAATGATGTATACTCCATCCAGGCTTAGATCCACTCCTTGTATCCCTCCGCGGTAACCTCGTGTTCGTATCAGTTGCGACTTACAGAAGTAAACAAACGCCGCATGGACAGTATTCTTATTAATATTATTTACTGCTTCATATTAATCAAAAGCTTTAAACTATATTTGATTATCATATATCTTGAAAACTCGCAGATCGTCACCAATGTTTAAGGTACTATATTTTGTGGTTTAGGACGTATCGTAGTTTAGTTGACGGCATGTGTTTACATAAAGTTGGGATCTAAGATTGGAGCGATTATAAGTATGTTTAGTTTTGTAGCGGGTAGGTTTGAGCAAATGACTCATACCCAACCCAATATATATTTGTACTTAGTACTAATATACCTTAAGTTTATATACAGTGAGTTAAGTAAATGGGAGTATGTAATACAAATATTTTCATAATTATAATGTAGAATTATAGGTGGTAGAAACAATGAATGAGTTATTAATAATAGATGTGGATAGTAGTGCTACTTAATATTTTGTATGGCTTGGTGTATAACTTGGGTTAATATTGAGACATATGAATTTTGTAAAAGATTTAATATTAAGAAAATTGTTTGGTATATAATGGATATTTTGTATTTTAGGTTTCTATGAATTGCATGTCATTGGATATGACTGGCAAAGAGCCTGGGCTGAATGCCTAATCACATCCATAAGTGTAATAAGTTGGCACTACTAAATGAAATAGCGACATAGTGGTGTGAGGTAACTAATCATGAGCGCCCTTTGACCTGAGGCTGCAGCCACAAGTTTGGTCGGCCTCTATGTTTTTCAGTTGAGTTGTTTATACACACACGCACGCACACACATACGCATGCACATGCACACACACACACACACACACACACACACACACACACACACGCACGCACACACACACAGAACCATATTCCAAAAGGACTCACTTTCATGTACATAAACAGCTGACTTGAAAACAAGTCTTTCTGGTGAGATATAATACATAATAAATACGTTAGGTGTGTTGCATACCTATAGGGGTAAACTCATATCGGTCGCGTTGTTCAAGTCTCCTATGTTTTACTATATTCGTCTAGAAAACGGGAAAGTTTAACTTTGAACCACTTTGAAGGAAGGTACCAGTATTACATTACTTATGTACCGTAGCAGAACTACCGAACCGTAATTCTGGTATAGCGTAGGTATGGGCACGACAGCAGAGGTAGCGACTGAACATGCATTACCCATCCCACATTCTCTTGCCGAGTGACGAAGCTTGCTTTGATACAATCAGCACAGTGGTGGCTTCGATCCACAAGCGTGGTAGTGATAATTTATTTTCTGGTATTAACTATTTTGTTTATATGAAACATATTTTGCATACAATAATTATTGCAGCCACCTACTCTGATTAGGTAAATTACATATTCTCTAAAGTTTACAGCCTTCCTTTATCTTACAAACCTTATGATTAACTTACTGAATTGTTTCTCTTTCACAAGAAATAAAGCAGTAAAGTCCCATTGCTACTAAGCCTTAAAATATTATAAAACTATTTGATCAACATAATAAATTATTTGATTTTAAACTCAAAATTGTATTAAAACTTTGAGAAACGCAATAAAGTAGCTTATATTAAATAAACTAATAAGACACTGAACACCTAAAAGTGCAATCATATCGCCCCTTTTATACGTATTTAATTACAGTATTTAGAAAGTATCTTTTGAAATTTTAAATCGATACATGTAAAATCACCAAACTTAAAAAAAAATAATAAAAAAACGGTCCGGGTTCGATCCCAGGCAATCGCACATGGGATTTGTAGTGGACAACGTGGCGCTGGGGCAGGTTTCCTCCGGGTTCTCCGGTTTCCCCCGCCATCTCATTCCACCGGTGCCTCATCTTCATTCCATGTATCATTAGTGTCCCCGCCTGCGGTGCCCTATGTAGTAAAAGTGGACGTTAAGCACTACAACAAAAATACCGAAGTTTACTTTATGCTTCTGATCATATTGGCGTTTGATATTATAAAGATTTGTATTTAAAGTTGAAATCCACATATTCAACAGCAAACTTTCCTGATTTTGTAAATTACAAGTTCTGTCTACCACTCTTCATGAAACAACCATACTTGCCACTGAATGAGGCATGTCGGAAGGAGAGGGATGGCCGGTGGAGTGAGGCAAGAACGCGTTCCAATGGACTGAGTCGATTTTGTCCAGGCCTGGTATAGTGCAACTCTATGTGGAATACAATACTTCCTCTACTTACTGTAAATATGTAGTAGAGAAAGTGACAACTACTCAGACAATACACAAAGACAGTCAGAGGAATCGATAACAGGAAATTGGAAACAGCGATCGTGTGAAAATTAGCATTAAAGAATTACAGAACACGTACCTAAATCCTCTCTCCATAGATCGAAGTTGGGGCTTTTCAGAAATATTGTTTTCTATGTATTCAGACCCCAGTAGGTTCGGACTCTTTCCATGTCGTGGCATGTTCCAACCCTGGGAGAGCTAGGTAATTGCATTTGGATTTCTTGAGTAAGAAAATATACATCTCATTACGAGGAAATCGCATTTGTGCTGAACCGAGCAGCTCGTGTTCTCTATATATAATTAAATTTCTCAATTCTGTAGAGCAGAATGTATCTCCGATATCATGCAATATGATAACCCACGTTCAAGGCGTATCCCAACCATAGATTTCCTCTACAGATTTCCGCCATTTAAAGGCTTGTTTCCTCTTTGCATCCATTTCTAGCTGAAATACCCTGTGTTGCCCGCGGTTTAATTATTTTATAGCAAAATATAAGAACTCCGAGACCACACTATGCAAAAGCACTATTGAACAACACCGAATACCATAGGAAGAAAAGCAAGTAGAGAAAGCTGTGTGCGTGTAAGGCGTTGCAATTCTACGTCATTTATTGAAAATTGTATAAATGTTTTGTAGAACCGATAGTAGAGTGTGATTGTGTATGGTAAAACAAACATGAGTAAAGACAACCACACGTAGGTAATGCGTTACATTTCAATTTCAAACATATACAAAATTGTATAAATTGTTTGTAGAAGAGGAAGGAAAGAAAGAAGTGTGATTGGGTTTCGTGAAAGGAAACCATGAAGAGAAAATCGTATGAAAGCAATGTGTTGAATTCCTATTTCAATCACTGAAAATTGATACTGGAGGTGGCAATGATCGTGATATTGGATGTGAATTTAGTCGTGACGCTGGTCGTGACAGTGGTCGTGACCGTGGTCGTGACGATGGTCGTGACCGTGGTCGTGACGATGGTCGTGACGGTGGTCGTGACGGTGGTCGTGACGCTGGTCGTGACAGTGGTCGTGACACTGGTCGTGACAGTGGTCGTGACCGTGGTCGTGACGATGGTCGTGACGGTGGTCGTGACGCTGGTCGTGACACTGGTCGTGACGCTGGTCGTGACGCTGGTCGTGACACTGGTCGTGACGCTGGTCGTGACCGTGGTCGTGACACTGGTCGTGACAGTGGTCGTGACCGTGGTCGTGACGATGGTCGTGACGCTGGTCGTGACGCTGGTCGTGACACTGGTCGTGACGCTGGTCGTGACGCTGGTCGTGACGCTGGTCATGACACTGGTCGTGACGCTGGTCGTGACACTGGTCGTGACGCTGGTCGTGACGCTGGTCGTGACAGTGGTCGTGACAGTGGTCGTGACCGTGGTCGTGACGATGGTCGTGACGGTGGTCGTGACGGTGGTCGTGACGCTGGTCGTGACGCTGGTCGTGACGCTGGTCGTGACGCTGGTCGTGACGCTGGTCGTGACAGTGGTCGTGACACTGGTCGTGACAGTGGTCGTGACCGTGGTCGTGACGATGGTCGTGACGGTGGTCGTGACAGTGGTCGTGACACTGGTCATGACAGTGGTCGTGACGGTGGTCGTGACGATGGTCGTGACGGTGGTCGTGACGCTGGTCGTGACGCTGGTCGTGACACTGGTCGTGACAGTGGTCGTGACCGTGGTCGTGACGGTGGTCGTGACGCTGGTCGTGACGATGGTCGTGACGATGGTCGTGACGATGTTCGTGACGGTGGTCGTGACGGTGGTCGTGACGCTGGTCGTGACACTGGTCGTGACACTGGTCGTGACCGTGGTCGTGACCGTGGTCGTGACGGTGGTCGTGACGCTGGTCCTCACACTGGTCGTGACAGTGGTCGTGACACTGGTCATGACCGTGGTCGTGACACAGGTCGTGACGGTGGTCGTGACGCTGGTCATGACGGTGGTCGTGACGGTGGTCGTGACGCTGGTCGTGACGCTGGTGGTGACGCTGGTGGTGACGGTGTCGGTGACGGTGACGGTGTTCGTGACGGTGTTCGTGACGCTGCTCGTGACACTGGTCGTGACGGTGGTGGTGACGGTGGTCATGACGGTGGTCGTGACACAGGTCGTGACGGTGGTCGTGACACTGGTCGTGACGGTGGTCGTGACGGTGGTCGTGACGGTGGTCGTGACACAGGTCGAGACACAGGTCGTCACGCTGGTCGTGACGGTGGTCGTGACACTGGTCGTGACAGTGGTCGTAATGGTGGTCGTGACGCTGGTCGTGACAGTGGTCGTGACCGTGGTCGTGACCGTGGTCGTGACGCTGGTCGTGACGGTGGTCGTGACGATGGTCGTGACGGTGGTCGTGACGGTGGTCGTGACGGTGGTCGTGACGGTGGTCGTGACGCTGGTCGTGACACTGGTCGTGACCGTGGTCGTGACGGTGGTCGTGACGCTGGTCCTGACACTGGTCGTGACACTGGTCGTGACACTGGTCATGACGGTGGTAGTGACATAGGTCGTGACACAGGTCGTGACGGTGGTCGTGACGCTGGTCATGACGGTGGTCGTGACGCTGGTCGTGACATTGGTCGTGACGCTGGTGGTGACGCTGGTGGTGACGGTGTTCGTGACGGTGCTCGTGACGCTGCTCGTGACACTGGTCACGGTGGTCGTGACGATGGTCGTGACACAGGTCGTGACGGTGGTCGTGACACTGGTCGTGACACTGGTCGTGACGGTGGTCGTGACACTGGTCGTGACGGTGGTCGTGACGGTGGTCGTGACGGTGGTCGTGACACTGGTCGTGACACAGGTCGTGACACAGGTCGTCACGCTGGTCGTGACGGTGGTCGTGACACTGGTCGTGACAGTGGTCGTAATGGTGTTCGTGACGCTGGTCCTGACAGTGGTCGTGACACTGGTCGTGACGGTGGTCGTGACGGTGGTCGTGACGCTGGTCCTAACAGTGGTCGTGACACAGGTCGTGACGGTGGTCGTGACGCTGGTCGTGACAGTGGTCGTGACACTGGTGGTGACGCTGGTCGTGACCGTGGTCGTGACACTGGTCGTGACACTGGTGGTGACGGTGGTCGTGACCCTGGTCGTGACGCTGGTCGTGACACTGGTCGTGACTGTGGTCGTGACTGTGGTCGTGATGGTGGTCGTGACACTGTGGTGACGGTGGTCGTGGCGCTGGTCGTGACGGTGGTCGTGATGCTGTTCGTGACGGTGGTCGTGACTGTGGTCGTGATGGTGGTCGTGACACTGTGGTGACGGTGGTCGTGGCGCTGGTCGTGACAGTGGTCGTGATGCTGTTCGTGACACTGGTCGTGACGGTGGTCGTGATGCTGTTCGTGACTGTGGTCGTGACTGTGGTCGTGATGGTGGTCGTGACACTGTGGTGACGGTGGTCGTGGCGCTGGTCGTGACGCTGGTCGTGACACTGGTCGTGACTGTGGTCGTGACTGTGGTCGTGATGGTGGTCGTGACACTGTGGTGACGGTGGTCGTGGCGCTGGTCGTGACAGTGGTCGTGATGCTGTTCGTGACACTGGTCGTGACGGTGGTCGTGACGCTGGTCGTGACGGTGGTCGTGACGCTGGTCGTGACGCTGGTCGTGACGCTGGTCGTGACACTGGTCGTGATGGTGGTCGTGATACTGGTCGTCAGGTGACGATGATGGTGATGATGTTGGTGACCGTGATCGTGACTCTGGTTGTGACGATGATGGTGATGATATTGGTGACTGTGATCGTGACATTGTTCGTGACGATGATGGTGACGATGTTGGTGACCTGTTCGGCCGCTTTCATAGTCTGCTTTGTTCTGACGTCTCCATTTTCTCAAGGCGGCGTATTGACAGGCAATTGTGTGAGGTAGGATGACCGGGAGCGTTTTTTTCATAATAGTTTATGAACCCCAAAGTTTGATTGATGTTTTTTATGATAGTGGCGTTTGACATTGTAACGCTTTATGTTTGCAAATTGAAGTTCGCATATTAAACAGCAAGCTTTTCTGTTTTTGTAACTTAAAAAATTGTTTCTGCAACTCTTCATGACGAAGAAATTTTCGCCACTGAATTAGCCGTGGCACAAGCTGAACAGTAGTGACGGGGACGGTTGGGCGTTGAAATGACGCAAGAACGTGCTTTAGAGGAATGACCCTTTTGAGCTGATTTTGCCCATGTAGAATGTTGCGCTTTCTGTTCACCGCATCCCTATGTATATAATATTTTATTGTGTTTAAGCATATAGAATAAACCAGATACACAGTATTGAAATAAAATGTTACGCCATCCACTCCCTAAAGACCAACATGAGACAATGTTTATTATGACCTTTAAAATGTATTTGTTATCGAAACACAGTGAAAACCAATAGGGAATAACACTGTGTGAATTTTCGCTCTCATTGAACATAATTATTTAGTAGCACAATAATTCTAAATTTTCTCCAACCCACGTTATGTACTCTTTATTCTTAAAAAAGCGCCAGAGTTCCACATTATTATTCTAAAAGTTTTGATTAATTTAATTTCATTATCACCTTAGTTATCGTTGAGATACCCAGCGAGCTGTCGCCGCGATAGCGTGAGGGATTCGCTTCGGGTGGTCACGTGTTTGATTCTCGCCGATGGCGCACTCTGATCGTTGTTTCCACTTGTCACTAACGCCAATGCTGGGTGCTTAATTTTGTGCAAGAATTTCCTGTATAATATGTCCCTTAATTTCATTTCCGTCTCATCTTTCATGTGTGCTTCGTGGTGTTTGGAGCTGCCAAAGCCATAATGACAGGTCGATGTCAATCGATCCCAAGACCTCCTGCGTTATTCCGGAGCAAAATTTTAAAACTATAGTGTGTGGTTTAACTTGAAACATGACCTTACTCTTTTACCTGGCAATTCTAGCAGGGGAGGGTGCGCTAATGTTGGTCCAACTGGTAACAGTCACCCTTCACTGCCTAGCCTCTCTGAACCAGTGATACTTCTGAACTGTGGACGAGTTTCTACAGAAGTGTGGAAAATATCCCGATATGTTTAGCTGTCCCTGCTTCGCTGGTTTTCCTATTGGTGCAAACGGATGTTGGGAAATACCTTTGCAATCCAGAATATAAGTTTAAATAGTAAGCTTTAATAGTAATGCACTTGAGAAATTGCCCATAATGGTCCAGATAGTCAAGGATACATAAGCAGTCTTGGCAACTCACCCCTTTTACCTGACCATACTAGGTGTGAAGATATGGCCCTGTGTTGGGAAGTAGAAGAGGGTAGGGAATTCTGAACAAACTAAACGCCTGGCACTTAGGCTTTTCGTTGCTTTCTTTAAACATGACTGTATTTACTTGTAAAGATGGGACGGACAGCGAATGTTTCGGTGTGCAGCAGAATGAAATAGTTTGCTAATGAAGGTTTATATGTGTCGGAAAGCAACATTTTTATGTGCAAGTTTTATGAAGTTCGAATCGAGTGGGACAAAAAGGACATTGTACCAAAAGGCTATTTTAAAAATAAGGCACATCTGGGAAATGCCAGACATCCATAGAACTTTCAGCAGAAAAAACAGCAGAAAGCCAAAATAGAAACAAAAATTGAGATCGTAATGAACACTATTGCCAACATCCCAGAGAAAAAGATGATGAACCTGCTGTATGAGTGGCTTCAGAAGTACGTTCCAAGTAGGAGTAACAAGCAGGTAAAAATGAATCTTGATAAGCATTCTCCCAGTGTTATTTACCATGAATTAAAAACTATCGCTAAATTAAAGCGATAATACAAGTCATATACAGCAAAAAACAGAAAATTTGAACTCATTTCGCGAAATTTGAAAAAAATAATGCAAAAAAGAGTGCCTATAATCATAGGTAACTGTGGACTACTGTAGCATTTCTAGCAGAAATTTGTCGGTTAAGAACCTGCCGCATTACCCCTACGTTAGATGTGTTGCATACCTATCGGGCGCTACCTCATATCAATCGCGTTGTTTGCACAAACTATCAACGTTGAACTTTAAGCCTTCTTGAAACTGAGTGTATATAAAAGGCCGCTTCACCAATGGAACATTAGTGTGTTCAAAAGCATTTGGAAGCTCCACTAGGTATACTACATTTCAGATCGAAGACACTGATAATGATCAAGAGTTTCTCACTTTGAACCGATTTTTGGTTTGGTTTGGTTTGGTTTGGTTTAAGGGTAGTCAACTTCGAGGTCATCAGCGCCCTTAAAAGATTCATGGCAGTAGCCAGATATAAAGTTTACTCAAAAATAAAAATATTAGCAACAACAAAAATATACACAAAAGGTTAAAAACAGTGGCAATAGCCAGATATGAAACAAGGTGATAAATATGTCCAAAAGCATAAACAGATAACTAAAATTTTAAATCCTCAAATTGATATTGCACTCCGCTAAAAAATTAAAAACTCTATCAACCGCTGTTTTGTCGTCCGCTAGGACCTCTGCAAGTCTGGCATTTTGAACCGAAAGGTTCAATTTTTATTTTAATTACAGGGAACAAAGTAATGATCATTTTTATGTGATCATTATGTTTGAATTTCTCATTAAGTTCATTATATTTTTATTATGTTTCTTTCTGTACCAATAGTACCAATATCAATGGTAATCCTACCATTCCTACGGAAAGTCATCTATTCTGGAGCCATCTCCCTTGGTTTGAGTCTAAACATACTAATCGCTTATAACCAAGAATGAAATTCAGGCAGTCAATCCTGATATTTGCTGCATTTGGTACTATTTGTAGGGATATAATTTTTATTGCTGTTTGCAACTGCGGTCGATGCCAAAGCTATTGCACGCTTTGCCTTGTGGAATTAACTACAAAAGAATGCAATTTCGCCTTTTCCGAACAGGACCAAACCGCAGCACATACAGCCCGTATTTCATGAAAGCAATTCGGCGGAGAACTATTTTTAATAATGTACGACCCCACTCGCAAACCACTGTTCCTGGGAAACATTGCTAGCTAAGAAGCTTTAGGATAAATCTCGGCTTCCATGGGATAATTAAAATTAACCACATGTCTGTTCTGCTTCTTCTTATCCTTCTCTTTGTAGGTCTTACATTCACAAGAACTTACAAACCAATACCGTAGAGGAGTCACCTTTCGAGAAACAAGCAAACTCTGTATGACATCATATCCAGTAAAAGGTAAGGCATAGTACTCACATGACTTTCTCTACTCTTATACAAAGTATTCTTACAAACGCTTCCCCTATCTACTTCATGTTGAGATAAACAAATACCGAAGTTATTTTTGTTGCATATTTTATTATAGTACAAGGGAATAAGAGAATGCGGTAGGCAGTAAGCCAGTGATGTCACTGAAGAGAAACAGGGTGGTTACTTATTCCTTTGCCTAGTTATTCTTCGCTGGTGATGTAATACATCAGCACAAGGGAGAATACTAGGAGGATTCCATTTGGAGTTTGTAACGGGACATATTGACGGCCAGTCACCTTTGCCCTGCACGGTGACGTCAGTAAGCTAAAATGAGTAGAGCTGTAAAAAGAATGACCTGCGGTGTCACTTTTTGGCAGTGCTACTTTAAGCGATAGTCGAATCCTTTAAGAGCTGGTAGCTATGCGATGACTTTGAAATTCCGTTTTCTTTTTATGGTCAAGACATAGGGGAAGAAATAACGGCTTTGAATTTTAAAAAAGTTATAAGTATTTGAAAATTAAAACTTACAACAAGCAATTTTTCAGAAGTGGTTAACTGGATAACAAATTTATTTGACATAATTTTTTAATCCTTACACTCGCATAGCCCTCTTTAACTTCTTTGGTCATATCAAGAGCTTTGGCATTGAAAAACAACCGATGGTGTTAATACTCGGTTTATTAACACTGATTTGTATCATTTTTAACATTAAACACATTCACTTTCGCACTTTCAGTCTCTGTGGGGAACAAGGAATTATTCTGGTTAAAGAAAAATTCCCAACCCCAGCCGGCTATCGAACCCAGAACATGTGGGTTGAGCAACCAGACCGCTGAACAGTTGTAAATCTTTTGTGCAGTAAGATTTTGTATATCTCATACGGTTTACCATTTATGGAAAAGTTATCCAGAATGAAGAGGACTTCTAAAAACATCCCCAGAAAATACAAGATATATATTCAATTCCTGATGAAAATATAGCGAAAATATTGTGACTCCAGCCGGCAACCGCCGTTCAAAGGGAAGTTCAGTGTTAACTGCCCCACACCACTGCCTTAAAATACGCGACCCGATGACAATGGAGCAGTGAGAACAGACGACTATGAGCGGGCCGGAACAAAGACCGATACCAGGCTGTTCGAGAAAACTTTAGACTGCCACTTTGTAAAATATGTATTTTTCAGATAATTCACCGGTATTTTGGCTGGTTATAAAAGCGAGTGAACGAGCCAGTGTTGGAGCAGTTTTTCAGAGTTGAGTATTGGGTTAGTTCTAAGTGTGTGTTAGGCACAATAAGTGTTGAGAGAGACTGAGTGAGTGAGTGAGTGAGTGTGTGTGTGTGTGTGTGTGTGTGTGTGTGTGTGTGTGTGTGTGTGTGTGTGTGTGTGACATCAGAGAAACTTTTAGACATTTAATTGTTGCTTCTGAGTTTTTTATTGTCTGAGGCAGTTATTAATGAGTGTATGGTCAAAACCAGCTGTTTGTTAGACAGGGGAAATGGCAGAATTGCGAGTAGGATTTGTGTCGAGCTTACGATAACGCAAAACAACTGTGAGTTGTAAGGTCAGATGGAATTGTAGGTTGTGGTTACGATAAAACAAAACTATGGTTTTGTGATTCACCTTTAGAAGAGAAAGAAAATTACAGAAAAAGTAGCTAGACTTGTAATTTTGTTACAATATTCTATAGTATTTTAATCAAAACGTTGGAGTCGTCTGAGAAAGGCAACAGTTTCAAAAAAAGTTCATACAAAGGATAGTTCGTTTTGAGGAGGCTTTCACGAAAATATTCATGTTGGTTTCTTGGATTATGTTCAATATCAATACCAAGATTGGTATTTAACCGGCTTTCTTTTCTGGAGTATGCTGTTCACACACCCACACACACACACACGCGCGCGCGCGCGCGCGCGGCCTCAAATCGTGTACTTCCGATATAGTCACTACATAGAATTTTTGGGTGGAATGTAATAACTTCTCCATATGCTTTGTACATTTAGAGGAAGCAGTGGATGGGCTGGCTCCAATTTTGTTTAATATAGTCCAAGAGTATATAATTAGGAAATTAAATATAGACATAGGTGGTACATTGGTATATAAATCGATACAGATAGTCGCTGATGAAGTTAATATTATAGCAAGATCTCGTCAAGACTTAATACAGACAGTCAATCTACTTGAATAAACAGCAAAAGAAGTAGGTCTAAAACAAAAATTTTAACACAATCAAGGACAGAAATTATTAGAGAACAGTAATTTAAAACAAACACTAATAATTTTCAAGCAGTGAAGAAATTTTCATATTTAGGTACACTTATAACCAAATAACGATGAAATACAAGAAATCCGAAACAGAATACACAGAGCAAATAAGGCATATTATGTTCTTTTACCAATTCTGAAAATTAAACTTATACATAGAAAAGCAAAAATATGATTATACAAAACATGCATACGACCCGTAGATATTTACGGATGTGAAGCTTGGACCATGACGAAGATGGCCAAAGCACGATTAACACATTTGAAAGAAAGATCTTAAGAAGAATTTATATACCTATAAATGAGAATGGAATATGGAGAATGAAATACAGCAAGGAAATATATGACCTCTTCAAAGAGTCAGAACTGTCCACTGTGGCCAAATTACAAAGGCTAGAGTGGGTGGGGTATGTACAACGAATGGATGAAGGACGTATACCTAAGAAAGTGATGACAGGAGTGACATTTGGAAAACGACCGATAGGTAAACCTAGGAAAACGTGGATGGATTCAGTGAAAGAGGATAGTTATCAGCTCCTAAAATGCAAAAATTAGGCAACAGATAGCTCTGGATAGAGATGATTGGAGGTCTCCAATGAAGAAGGTCCAGGCCCACTTTGGGCTGTAGCTCCATACTAAAAAGAAGAAGAAGAAGAAGAAGATAGGGTTCTGTCTAATACATAGCATGAAAGAAGCAAAATAAAATGTGATGAAACGGAGGATAGGAAAATTCACTAATTAAGTTATCCAACCCTGCATTTGCCTAGCTGCTGATGAAAACCGCGAAAAAAAGTTTGAGTCAGCTTGGTCGTCTTTGGAGATTTGAAACCGTGCCCTCCAACATTCAAGTCGCACACCTTACTGGTTCCACGTTCCTCGGTAAGAGCGTATTCTCGAGAGAAAATTTCTGGGAACACGACAATTTCAACATTTGCTACCTAATTAACGAACTCTCCGCCCGTGAAACTTTGTTGTTAACAATTGGTTTTCGAGTTGATGTTCCGTTTCATTAGCATCAACCAGGGATTTTGTGTCAATTATAGTTGCGAAGTTCAACATCACGCGGTTGTAAATCGACGATGAACAGTGGCGTGTTTTAGAAAACGAGGTTATAACCTCCACAGACATCCAATTTTATTAGAACCACTTAATATTGTTCACCGAGATAGATGCCTCCATGGTAACGTGTGAAGCACTCATTCGAGAGTCTCCAGGTTCGATTCGCATTAACTGTTCACTCTAGGTTCTTTTCCAGAACGAATTACATTTCAATTCTTCACTCAGAAATCACTGCACTTTCCTATCATATATATGAGAATGAATAATCAACAATTTAGTAATTAAAGTTGAAACATAAATCATTTGGGCTGTGATGTAGATAGCATCATAGCAAGAACTCTACAAAACAAAATGAGGAAAGAAACAAAATTGAAGTTTTATAAGACTATGGTGGTCCCAGTGCTCAAGCAGGCAGCGAATCTTGGATAACAAAAGAAAATGACAAATGGAGTACAGATTGTAGCTGTTTTAAACATCGGCCTCGGCTTAGCTTCAGTCAGAGAGCTAGATGATTGTTCTTCTTATATCTCGGGCGTGGCACTGTATTAATGTTGATTTTTCTTGCTAAATGATTCGCCGAGTATAGTTTTTCATATGATTTTTTTTCTCCTTATTGAAGTTAAACACTCAGAATACAACACTTAATCACAAGTCGTAAGTAAACTTTTCTGCCATTCTTCGTTGTTGATTTAACAATTCTGTGAAATTTTAATCTTATGTTTCATTGCCACAACATATAATATTATGAATCGTTGCACTCCAAATAAAAGTCTATTTTTACGTTTGGGTTGTTGATTAAACAAGTGAAGTCAGCTCCTTGATAACTTTGTTTGCCCTGTTGTTGTTTTCGAGGATTTAGGAAGAATCTGCTTCAAGTTAAATTTTAGTTTCTTTCTTTTTAGGGAGTTCAATTCCTACTTACTTTTTGGATAAGGCGTTCGAAACATAACAGGATTATTTTTGCCATATATTATTCAGCACATATTGATCCTCTGACATTGGGATTTTCGTGGTTTCGCCTGGGTGGTAAACGAATGCTAGAGTGGTTTCTCATTTACTATGATTTCCTTTCCGTCATTTCCCTTTTGTTCCGTTTACTTCTCATCTTCCAGGGATTCTTTTAGGTTTCGTGGTGTATGGTGGTATCATAGGTAGAGGGCTAGGATACTTGCTCAAAGGAGTTATCCTTGTGGAAGCTAGAGAGCTGCCGAGTGGACGGGTCATTAATTGCCTTCCCCAGGCAGCTTCAGCAATTAGAAGTTTCGAAATTGGAACTGTTAGGGACTTCTGCGCGTCTCTGTGACCTGTTTGGCTTCGGCCTGAGCTCTCAAGGGCTTGTGGAAGCTAGGAGTAAAGATTTTTTTGACAATTATGTGTTTTACTGCCTTTAAAGATGCTTCGTTCTGCGCCGTTTCGATTAACATTAAAAATAAATAATAATGAGGGAAAATCTTTTGATTATAAAGCGCCAGAACTTTTTCCATGCTTGAGCTACAGCTGTTAACGTGTAGGGAATGGTCCAAATTACTTGCTGTAGAGACTTCATTGCTCGCAGCGACAGTAGAAACAAACGACCTGCAAGACTATGGTCGCTGTTGGATGATAGTGCGCGCGACAGTTGAAAGAGAACCATTACATTGCTATATCAAACCTCACTCTTTTGTCTGCAAAAGTTTTTCTGCTCCCCGCTCATAGGCAGTAGAGGTTTAGATGTGATACCGCCACGCGAGCCGTTCATTTCTTTTCTGTTCATATCTCCCTTGTGTGTCGAACAAAATTGTAGCCTTAAGGCAACCTTTTCCCTCGCTGGGTGTCCAGAACATGAACAAGTTTTCTTATACAAATATGCCGACTACTTAAATCATTAAAGAGGCCCTGGGACTGACGAAAGACCGAAAAATTACCGAATTGGTGATTTTTTTAGTTCATCCATATAACTTTCCGTCCTCGGTTGGTAGTCAAATTTTTAGTTTGCGCCCTTTTTACCTTCCCTACTATGTAAGTAGAGGAAGTATTGTATTCCACCCAAAACTTTGATGTCGAGATTTCACCGGAAATATATGTTTTGAGGTCCCCTGAACCCAAAAACAGTATTTTTAGAGAAAAGACCTGTGTGTGTCAGTGTCTGTCAGCCTGTGGACAGCATAAGTTGGTATTTAAGTTTAGTGTTTTTCGAGAATGTGACATAAAGATTTTTATGAAAATTCCTGCACCCTAGACTAGACTTTAAATGGAATATTTTTCGAAAGTGTTGATTTTATTTCAAATAAATTTAATGATTTTGATTAAAATGACATTTATTTAAGGTGTTTTTATGAGAAATGAAATGCATAGCTATAACCCATAGTGCTGCTTACTCTGGAAAACTTCTGAGTAGCTCGTAAACCTTACTACACAAAAATGTAGATCTTCCTAAAACACACAATTTATGAACGAATAATTTTTTTTTTTTTTTTTTTTTTTTTTTTTTTTTTTTTTTTTTTTTTTTTTTTTTGCAGAGTGAACCATTTTGGAGATAACCCTTGTTATTTGTGTCAATTTCGGAAAAGTTAAAACTTTCGTCGAACGGAACATCGTTGTGCATGTTTATATGTTAAACATGCAAAAGAACACCTCAAAGTCTTAAAAGATTTGACTATCGCTAAAAGCCTACTGTATTCTCATGTTCCCTTTGCACCTAGAACGAAATAAGCAATAAGATAATTTGTACAAATGCTTATCTCAACTAACACGAAGAAGATAGAGGAATAAGAGTTTGTAAGAATGGTTAGTACAAGAGTAGAGAAAGTCATGTGAGTGCAGCACATCAGATTTTTCCAGTATATGCTCCGTTTATGTGACTTAAATTTCAGTCTTTTGTTTCAAAATCTGAAAATTTGTTTGAATTTAAAAGAATTAAATACACAAAAAAGTTAAACACAGTATTTTCATTTTCCATCAAAGCAAACAAATTAATTACTTTAAAAGTAATTATTTTTTCTTTCTGCCAGAGATTGTTCAGCAATTAGAGTGTATAAAATAACAAAAGTGTTGTGATACTCTGGTTTTAGAAGTATATGGATTATTGAATATTAAGGTATTTTCATATTGTGAATAAATTGAATAATTAATTACATCAAAACTGTAAAACACTGATGGCACTTTGTGTGGCAGTTTATATCAAACACTTTTAAGTATTGATTTCATACGTATAAAAGCGTAAAAAACTCAAATTTCGGTCCCAGTGTCAGTGATAAGCCTGTCCCAAGAAGGGGACACTAATGCAGTCTCCTATGACTATGTCTTTGATCAATGTACCACCGGCAGCTACAGTGGTGAACTAAGATTTTCCCTCAGGGTATCAATGGGTGGATGAAAGAACAGAATAGCACAGAAAGGCCACTTATGTTGACTGGTGAAGTAGTAATTTAGCCAGTCATTGAAGTAACAATTTTGAAGTCGAATTAGCGTTTTGTAAGTCACACGTTGATAAGACGGTTTGAAGCAACAATGCCTTCCGACTCCTAATAATGTCTAAAAGTCAGCGCCTTGCCGCCGTTAGAGCAATGAAATTCTTTTCAAGAGGTACGCGTAGGTTTTTGTTTATAAAGGACGATACTAATTATGATGATAACGTCTTTTAATGAGCTGTTGCTGACCATTGTAAATTACGAAAAGTTCATCTAAACAAAACTGTACCCATATTCAAACACTAAAAAGTGTGCTTTAATCTGGTTATAAATTTGTGGCCGTTGTTTTCTGCATTCCCCGCACTTAAATGCTTGCACATCGACTCACCAGCTAAGAGTACGACCTGTGATCCTGGTGAAGCTACAGAACCGTTACACTTCCAACCCTTAACTCTCTTACATTTGTGAGGCTACTCTTTTTTACATTTGTTTCCCCATATTCATTCTTTATTCTTCTCTAGCTACCCCTTATGAGTGCTTATACCTCCTAGGACTTATAAGTCAGTGCCTAGGGTCAGACTCCTGCCGGGAAGCACAGGAACCTATGGACCGGAGAGAGTGAAGACCTGGAAGCGAATGGTCAACCCAGCACTAGGTATGATAGTGAGGAAGAGGATGATATGAAATGCAGGCGAGATGGATGAATGGAAAGGTAATTATGTACCAATTGGTGGAATGAGTGGCGGGGGAAATCGGAGAACCCGGAGAAGACCCACCCACACGCCGCTTTGTCCATCACGAATACCACTTGTGGGTCCCTGGGATCAAACCCGGGCCACCTAGGTGGTAGGCGAACGGTGTAACCGCTCGGCCACGGCGTCGCTTATTCATTCTTTATTGATAATTATAATTCTGATTATTATTTTTTAAATTTTTTCTTTATTTAAATGATTAATTTTCTGAATATAATTTCGGTATCACTCGTAAATTCAATAGAGGTTAATAAATTAACTATTTGAAGAGAGCGGTTGACTGGACTTGTGGAATGAAATTGTTTCTGAATCTTGGCATTACAAACTATAACTATTGAAGTCTTACATGTACTAACTCCTGAAGTATCGATAAATTTATTTTCTCCGCAATAACACGGAAATGGTTAAGTTTTCGCGAGCGGCTGAAGTGCCAAGCGGTAAATCATCTTGTACTTACCGCCAAATGTATGTCAACCCCATCGCGGTCTTTAGACGCTATGGATTGCCCATAATCGATCACTGTAGAACACTTATGGAATATAAAGGCTGTGAGACACGAACGATAGAATTTTAGAAATACGTGCACCTTATGGCTCAGGCAAATAACATCTACAGCCTATCACAACTAATAACAGGGTTATTGTAATAATCCCATGCCACTATGACTATGGGCTACAAACGTTTGACTAACAGGCAAACAGCACCGCTCAGCGCTAAGTATCCAAATCATTTGGAATGTGTTAGCCAAACTGACTTCAGAGAATGAACATAAGGTACCCCACAGTTACAATTCTGGTGTTCGAAGAGAATTCCTATACTGTTTTATATCGTTCTCAGATCCTTTAATATCCTTTATTGAGAGAACATTCCCAGTCGTCGCACATAAAACAGGGCCTTTTACCGCCGGAAGTTGGCTTCCCTGCTTCTCAGAGCGTCTGTAGAAGGCGAAGTTGCCTTTGTGTTCCAAAGAGGCAAAAATGTAGGTTACTATTTCCTCATCTACATTGCTGGTGAAACAGGAAATTCTTCACCCACATGAGACGAACTTAAAAGTAATTGCAGAATAAGGCGAGCGATGCCACATTGTAAAGGCACCCATCC